>JAVYIG010002424.1:0-249582 GCA_035222895.1 Strongylocentrotus droebachiensis
CCGCGTTCTCTTCTCCTTTCCTCTCCTCCATTCCCTGCTCGCATTCTCCCCATTATCTTCCTCTATACGCTTCGCCATGAGCAAACTCTTCTCAAAGTGACCCTGTATGCATGCTGGCATAGGAAAGGGCTGACAAACCTGTCAATGTGGTTTCAATACATGTGTTTAAATCATGAACTACATTTGCTGAATTAAACAGTAATGTATAAGATGTTAATTCTTAAAATATCAGACTAAATGTGTGGTCCAAGGCCGTAGAATGATTACATCTGTCATTTAGGTGATTTTTCTAAGACTGGTTTTTATTATAAAGTAATGTGATTGTGTTATAATTGTCATTATATCGAAATAACACAATTGAAAAAAAAGGGGGAAATCCATTAGATCTACTCTAGATTCCTGTTACCTCTCCGAAATTGAAACGTTACAAAACATTGTGATTCGTTTTCAATGTGTATTTATATTTCCAATACAACCGCAAAGTATTTCCAGAATCAAACTCAGGCAATTTTGATAGCCTTGTGCGTCACGTAACGAAATGTGAATATGGATTTTTGTTTTAAAGAGTCTTTCCGATCACGTTCTTAAATCTGTCATTTCTTTTTCTCTCTTCTACACATTTGATTTTAGTTCCTTCATGAAAAACCGATCAAACTCCCAAGTTCAATACATATTTCCCCGATTGTTACCGAATTGTGCATGCCCCAAGATATTGTTCACGCTGGTCATTCCTTTTGGTATGACCACATGTCCAGCACTTGAGGAGAGGCGCGATGGCTCAGTATTGGATCAATGGTCTCGTAACCGGGAGGTTCCGGATTCGAAACTCAAGTCGATGCATCATGGTATGTTAAGGCTTTAATCGTCATTACCCAGTTCCATGATAGAGGACTTAAAGCCGTTGGTTCCACGGACAACGTTTTATGAAACTGTCAGAAGTACTAGTTCACCGATAATTCAGTGAAATGCATGTATTCAAGTTAATAGGTGTCTTCATGGGATGTCAGCGAATTCGTACTTATGAATATTTTGTGAAACGATGCCCTAGTTGCTTACTTACAAGCATAAACATGGTTTCTTTATAGTAATCAGGTAAAACCGACCAATAAACCAACTACAACAGTGAAAGTAGTCCGGTTACACGCAGGCCAGCCGAGTATAGGGCTAAGACCGGTCCATCAACAGGTATTAATACGCGCTGTTGGCAGTACATAAAACACGGCTTTGATTTCTCGTTCGATTAGAGTCCTGAGATGTAAGCTTGCTAATAGCGGCCCGGTGGCGTCAGGGGAGGGACGTCAAGTGATGAGAGGGGTTTGGTTGGTAGGAGGAGTGGAGGCCTCCTCCAAACTGGACATCAAATTCTCATTTGAATTTGTAAACCTGTTTAGAGTTTATGAGGCACGAATGGGGACAAACGGATGTTTACCCCATGCGAGTGTCAAAAACTCCAACAATACATCATTTTAAACACTTACGTTTAGGATAAAACTATGGAGAATATATCAAATAAACTTTAACATTTCTACATGACATAGTGTTTTTACTCGAGAAAAAAAACAACCCAAAATTGCGATGATCCACATCTTATGAAACGTATATTAATAAACAATATGCCGGTTCACAGGGGCGTACGCATGATTTTTTCAAGGGGGGGGGGGGGGTTTAAAATCGGGCCCAAAATATTTTGTTCCCGAAAAATTTAAAAATCGCGCCGGCCGAAAAGTCGCTCGCTCGCTCGGGGGGGGGGGGGGGGGGGGGGGGGGGGGGGGGGGGGGGGGGGTAAGCGGACACTTTTTTTTTTTTTGTGGTCTCGAAACTTGAAAATTTGACATTTTTCTTCGTTGGGGGGGGGGGGGTAAGGTCACCTTTTTTATGTTAGCCGTGGGCATATTTATTTATTTTTTTTTTTTTTTTATAATTAAAAAAAAAAAAAAAAAAAAATCCAAAGGGGGGGGGGGGGGGGGTTTTAGGTTTTTTTAGGGGGGTTTACACACATAAAAATACAAAAGGGGGGGTTTGAACCCCCAACCCCCCCCCCCCCCCCCCCCCCCCCCTGCGTACGCCCCTGCCGGTTCACATCTTGTTACATACAGATTTTCAGGTTTACAGAATATGGAAGAAAAACAAAATCGAAATCAAATTATGTGAGATAAAACAATGCATCCAACGGTGTGTGCCATTACTTGCCGATTTTTATTTTTATGCACACATTCTCTATTTTTTTTGTTTTTTGTTTGTTAAGTGTGTTTAAGTTGTTACCTTAAATTCAAGCATTATAAAGCTTTGGTAACATAATCATATACCATTGTATTTAAATTCTTCACATTGTCTGTTTTTGTCAGCATCGTATTCAATCCCCTCCATTATTTCACCACTGAAGCGCCCCAAAGCTGCTGTCGGGCCCTGCATCACACTGACAGGTCGATGTGTGGGGAGACTAGCCGTCATCTCTCGCTATCGTTCGCTACGCTTGTAGGCGGACAATTAACTCCTAACTGTGCGACCAAAATACGATGGCTGATAATACAAGACTGTTGATGGAGTAAGATAAAGTTCTCGACTCCTGTGTCTTACACGGGGTACAACTTGATACATTCCTATCGCAATGCAAACCTAGTTTAATGTAATAATATTTGGACGTGCCTAGATCCCCATTTGCGCCTAAACGATATAAGGGATATGTCATCATGCATAGAAAATCGAACAATTTAATAAATTGTCCCTCTATTTACTACCGATATAAAGAATCGAAACTAGCGAAACGTTGTTTTTCGTTTGTAACTGTTTTCGTTCGCTCTTTAAAATATTTTGATAAAGTCAATTGGTATGATGAAGGAAATTCAGCGAAAGATTAAGTGGCCGTAGCTTAAACTTTTTTTGAAATAAATGTAGATTAATTGAAGATCTAAATATAGCCCAATTTGATAAGTCGATACTTTCTTAATACATATCCTCCATCTTCAATTCTCGTATACGTGTTGACTTAAAATACATCTCAAGATTATCTCAATAAAAATCAAACAAGCATTTTCAAAGTCAAAACGCGTAACATCTATATACCAAAACAACTTTAATCTGACAACTTTTTATTCTATCTATACCAAGAAGCAGAATAAAAACACCGGTCTTTGCCTCCCACTCGCAGGCGCCATGAATCCAAAGGAATAAAAGAGGGATAAAACTTATCTCCTGTAACAATGCCCTTTTACCACTAATAAATGGCGTAACAGATAAACAGAATCCGTTTCTGAATACTACGAATCGGAATCCACTTCTTAAGTAAGTAAATCAATCAATAGAAAGGAGAATCGCCTTGTAAGTCGAGAAAACTCGTAAGCCTACCAAAACATTAATTGTTTTTAATTTGAAGGAATTTTTTGAACGCGTAAACTCTTTTCGACCACCGTGGTTGTGACGCCAAAGAGTAAGGTAACGGGAGGGGGCAGCGGTGAGGGGGCGACTGGATTCTTCTTATTGTGGGTATACATGCAAGTCTGATTGGCAGTATAATCACTGAAACTGTCAACATAATAGTCATCAACCATACAGAGCAATCCTAATGATAATTAAAAGTTTCTTCGATTTAAGGTTTCTTTTATTTTGTAACATAAGTATACCCCTGTATACAAAGGAATTCTAAAGCTTTTTATTTTCTTAATGTAATATTACTCATGATGATGGCAAATTGTTTAAAAAAAGTCTAAGTCTTTAATAATTTGTTATCAATTTTGGTAATACCAACTAAAACTGCACTATTCATTTTCATCTGCTTTTTAAAAATGATTTTGATTCCAGTCTCAGATTATTATATCTGTCACAGTTATGAATTTGTTTTACGATTATGAGGCCAATTGACAATTTATATCAAAATAATACACTTGTGCCTCTGTCTTTATCATTATTTTTTAGGGGGAGGGGGGTAACACATGATGATCGATCAATCAATATATTGATGATGATACCACCCTAGTGGCGGCGGTTGATCTGAAAAGACAAAGATCGCTAATCAATATTGATCTCATTATCCTTCAAAATGTCTAGTTTTAACCGCATGCAGATGCCTAAAAGATGATGTCATCCTTTTTTGGTCAAATTCAAACAGTCTCACGCTAATAATGGTAGCTTTAAAGTTCTGGGGGGTGTTTCACAAAGATCCTAAGTTAAACTTATCTCTAAGTTGGACTTAAAAGTTATGGAAAGCCGTTGGCATCTATGAAAATATTTTGTAAAAGTTATTTTAAAAGGCATAAAATGTTGATTCAAATCATGCATAGATCTATCTCTATTATCAAGGAGATTTCATGTTCTTGATGTGGAATTGATAAAAAAAAGTCGAAAATAATTGAATTTTCGCTTTTGAATATAATTTATTTTAAGGCTACAAATAGCTCTCCATAACTTTTAAGTCCAACTTAGAGTTAAGTTCGACTTAGGATCTTTGTGAAACACCCCCCAGGGAATATAACTTATTTCTCGATGAACCACAGATATTACAAACGAAAAATCTGTCCGGTGTTGTTGTTGCTGTGTGTGTGTGTGTGTGTCTTTTTTGTTTTGTTTTTGTGTGGGGGTGGGGTATATGATAAGTGCAAGATATCGACAGCGGCCTCGCTGCAAACTTTTAGATTTTGCGAATCAGCAACCTCGCACTGAGAGCTCTTAAGGACCAATCAAATGGTTCACTACCTCTTGAAATACGTAACAATAATTAAAAATAAACATCATACCAATACCACCAAAAGCAACAAAATAAAAGCAAATCACATCAAGGACGTATCTGTACATTCTGCACTTTTTCTGCCTAGCTGGTGTGTGTCTTTAAGCTTCATTCCCTGGATTCAAAGGGGAAGATGCTGGTTATTATTGCAATGCATCTCTTCGTTTGTGACACCTTCATATTGATCTACAGGTAGTAATAAATAAAACACAACCACGTAACTCTGTGTGAGATCATGTGAATCTCATTTGAGCTTTCGCCGTTTTCGTATTAGTGATAAACTAAATACAATCAAAACCTAATCAAGTAAAATCAAAACATAATCAATTAAAATAAGTAAAAGTTGGCTTGAGTCAATATCTTATCAAAGTTAGGCAATGAACAATAACAAAAATAAGGCATGTGTCCAATAATATCGCGGACAGTGGTTTTTGTGTTTTGATCCATTAAAGCATAAATTCAGGTGAATCTGAATGTACCATCTTTACATCTTATATGTTTATTATTATGTTAAAAACAATACAACTTTCATGATTGTGTATCATAATAATCATTAACCGTGATACAATTCATTGTGTACATCTTGGGCGATAAATTAAAACACTTTGTATGATTTGTTCCCATGTTTTTAGTAATAATAATATAAATTGGCCTTAAAATGTAATAACTGTGACAGATATGCTAATCTGAGATGATAATCAAAATCATTTTAGAAAAATTTGATGTTTAGGCCCACTGTCTTAGCTTTTGTGGTCATTTTGATCGGTGGCGCCAAAGCCAAAGAACGCATACCTACCGCCATGCATGAACCACAGTAGAGGCGCCATTAGCCGGTGCGGAGACGACACTTGGCTGGTGGAAGGCGCCGCGAGACCCCATACCTTACATACGTACAGTGTGACTAACTCATTCTGTAGGGAGTTACGAAGATGTCTGCATCTGCAGAGCTGTATATCATCGAGTGAATATTGTTTTCGTGAGTTCAATGAATACAACTTTGGTTTCGAGGAGGTCGTAAACTTGTTGACATTCATATGCAGTGTCGTTATTTTGTTTCGATAGATAAGAATTCAACTTCCAAAAAGCTCTTTAATTGAAATCATTAGAGAGATATGACGAGAGTTTCAGAACTAAATGAAACATGTCGAAATAATTGGACAGTCTATTAGAGCCCAATATTTTTTTCAGCGCTCATTATTTGTTGCTGACGCTATTTTTGAGAAATAAAAACACACGCAGAAGCTATTATGATTGTGTATAAGAGAAATGAAAGAAATCGGATGATTTAAACGAGTTTCCATAAAAATAATGTACACGTGAAGATTGAAACGTAAGGCAAAATATAGTAAATCAACTTTATCGTTATAAGATTCGTACTATTCTATATCAATGTATTACTAAAATAAGTATTAAATATTCAAAATGCATTCTTATCATCGATCATCCCCCCCCCCCCCCTATTGCCCCAAACAACCTCTTTGTGTCTGTTTTGTAATTACTTCCCTCTCTCTCTCTCCATCTCTCTTTTATTCTCTCACGGAAAAAAAATACAGCATCCACCCCTCCTCCTCCCACAACTACCATCATCCGCCACTAGCTGTGTCCCCCTTTCTGATTCGGAGGAGTTTCCAGTGGCAACCTCCTAGCCCGCTACTGACCGCGGCTGACCACTGCATGTCTGGCCCGTCAATTAAAAGCGGCGTTCGGCTTGATCGATCGACTTGTTTATGCGCTTCGTCACCACTCCTGTAACGATGTATGCAAACCCAAAACAATTTCCTGACATTCGTAGCCCGGTACAAAACAAAAAAATCAGGTCATTATGATATAAAACCATTGCGTTGCAAACACCCTAGATGGATAATTCTGTATACAAGTTCGTTAAAAAGGAGGAAAACAGGAGAGAGCGAGAGATGGAGAAAATGGGCGGAATTTGAAATATTTTCCCCTGGGAGCAAAAATTGTATCTCTAGATCTATTACAGGAAATGTTGTATTTGTAAACAAGGTCATTTACAACCTTATCTTACGTCCGTATAAGGTCGTTAACACCTTTATTTACACTGTTATTTCAAGGTTGTCTGGACTTTCAGAATAGAGTAGCCGCCATGATTGTGAAACCAGCTTTTATATTTCTTTTACAACTTCTGTTAAAGATTATATGAAAGGCTTGAAAAGACATATAAAACGCTTGAAATGCTAATAAAGACACACAATGGGAAATAAAAGTCACCCGACATGCCTGATTGGTAAAGATATTAAATTATGAATGGATCAATAATAATAAACACATGTATGTCTGAGACTAGGTGCATGAAGGAATAATTGCAGTATTCAAATTAAATTAATATTAATTGATCATTGATATTGTAAGAACGAAACAAGGGAGCATTTTAAATCTCATTGCTTTCATGAATATCCAAAGTAAACTCAAAAGTTGAAAACAATTTGATACATTTTGATGCATACTGTTTTATATTCATTAGGGCGAAAGTTTCATATAGGAAAAAATTTTGTTCATATTTTTATGCTCAGAAATTGAATTATGATTGTAAAAAAATAATGTTATTTATATTATGAACGTTTCATTAATTTTGTGACCAGTTGTCTAAAAAGGGGGAAATGGAGTTTGGATGCCTAAAACATCTCTTAATAAAAATGCTCCCTTCAATTATTTGTTCATAGTCAATTTTGTTTCTGTTAGCATTACTATTTTTGAATACTTTGATTATCATTATAATATTGGTTTCACATAAACCATCCCTTTAAATCGTTTCAACCGGATCTCCATTTTGACACTCTAAACAAAGACGACTTGACATGGAACGAAAATAGTCCAGTTTAAGCGTCACTGGAAACCTAAGAGGAGGTGGATGATAGGAGAAGGCATTCCACTGGGCTAGCTCCCTGCCCACATCAGAGAGTGACGAGTTTGGGAACAGTTCTCCTCGGCGATGACAAGGTAGATCCCGATGTTTTTACAGGGCTTGTAGCAGCAGACATAACGATACTTTTGGATATGTATCAGTGTATGGCCAGCAGACGACAGCAGACTACAGTCTGTTGGTATTACAAGCCCGCGCGCCAATAAGCCCCGTCGGGAGTGCACGGTGCGTTAACGCGATGAAAGACGCGCGGCGACGGGAGAGTTCGGACCTGGCGTGCTCGCTAGGTCGGGGTCATACCCGAGAGTTCATTGCCGACTTCGCCAGGCATAGGTTATCGCTACTCAGGCGCCAGGAACAAACTCCGAACCAATTTGTCGAGGGGGAGAACACATTCCCAAGTCTTTAGGGGCCGTGAAGAGGAAGAGAACAAACGTTACAAGATGTTGTTAACAGCACTACCCCTTGTCATTCGCCCCCAATCTATACACCACACTCGAGCTACGTTACCGCAAATCTTTCTTCTCCGTTCTGTCTTCTAGACGGTTAATTTACCTTGAACGTAAAAACATGTGAAAGCGCGCTCGACTGGAATAACGATACGGATGTAAAGTGAGAAAGAGAGGGAGAGAGAGAGAGATAAATGACGTTAAGGAAAGGTAGATACGATTTCCAAGTCATTACACGTCACTTTACATCAGATCGTCTGCAAGGAAGAAAGCAAGATGACATCTAGGCATAAATAAAGGTTTCGAGAGAGAATCATGGCATGGTAAACATATGAGGAGATAGCGAGGATATGATGCGTGTGATAAGGATGGTTTGGTCGAAGAGTTGTTCACATCGGAAAGCTGTTCTCATCTTAGATCATGATAAATACATTTATTACAAGTAGTCTGACCAATAAGGTTTAGCTTTTTTTCTGGAATACAGTCATAAGCAATGCCTTTCTTTCTTTAAACTGTTGATTAATCGATTACTGTTTCTACATCTTTAGTAGATCGTTGCGCTATTTTTAACGATTGGGTCTGGTCTTCTCCCATTCCAATTTATATCAAGAATGTTAATTCAACAAGGCATATGTGTCACTCTAAAGTGTTTGATATCTCCATTCTATAATTGTTCAATATTAATATAGGGGTATACCAACCAGGTATATAATTATTTCACTCACTTTAAGAATATCATAATGAACAACATTTTGGAAAATTATAAAACTCTTTGAGAGAAAACTCAAAAATATATTCCATTGAAAACCTACCTAATTCGTTTGAAACCGGCCATGATCAATAACAATGATTTGTCTTCAAACGAATGTATAATTTTTTTTAAGAACGTGTGCCATTTATTTTGTATGTTTATGAACTTTTTTGATGATGGTAAATAGAATGACTATGTATGTATGTGTGTGTGTGTGGAACACCACGGTCGTAATTTTTCCATGTGAGCAGGGGCGATCGGGAGAATGATCTCGCACGACGAATTAAAACCTTTCTTTTTCAATTCTCATCTTCTAGACATAGTTACTTACTAGCTTGATGACCATCTCCTACTTCAGTGTCTTAAGATTTCAATGTAAACAGGGTTGCATAATTATGAGGGCTCTTAACCTTTCGTACTCAATTCTAATTTCCTAGACCTATGATGTGATGACTGTCTCTAACATTATAGTTTTAATAATTCCATGTGAAGAGGGGCGATGTCATCGGGAGAATGAACCCACACGATGCTATGGGACGACACCTAACCTTTCGTACTCAATTCTTATCTCTTAGACCCACGATGCTAACGTCCTGCAGTGGGTGAGTGCATCTCTATACGCATCGAGACAAGATGGCTCATCACAAGTCAACCAGAAAGAGTTCTTGGTTTCTAACCCAGGTTTTTTTTTTAAATGACAAGAATATGAGAGGAGTATCAAGGGTACTTTGATAGGTGGTGAGGAGGGACGGGGAGGGGGCGGGCAAGATAGCTCAGCATAGACCAACCAGATAGAGAGTTATTTGATTCTGATCCATCATAACTCAGATTCAAGAATATCCAATATAATCATCTATAGGGTAGTTCTAGGCCATTTTTAATGTGGGAGGGGGTGGGTCAGACCCTCTTTGCCGAACGTTTTCCCAAAATTCCCGTACAACAACATGCTTCTACATGCATCGAGACAATGTGGCTCATCATAAGTCAACTGGAAAGAAATTCCTTGGTTTCTAGTCTGTTATAACTCAGGTTCAAGAACTTGACAAGAAGATTCACATTGGTTTATCCGGGGTTATTCTAAACCACATTGATGGTAGGGGGCGAGTTCGGACCCGACCGAATTTTCGTAGACAAGTTGGACATAAGTAACCTTACCGTACAGTCAAACCCAAATATTGGATTCTGCAACATAATTTCGAAGAACAACGCTCTTATCCTTCATGATTGTTTGGTATATGACATGGGCGCTTATTGACTGCTAGTATATGGGGCATTTTAGAATATACGAATTGAAAAGGCAACACTTATTTTCAGGCTACAAGAAAGAAAATACGAGTCTCTTTCCCTCTGCCGGAAGAGCTTATAGAATATGGATATTAAGGATAATGAATGTAAATTGTTTGGGCTATTATTCCCTCTGTGCGACAAAGTTTGATAATGATTTATTTATTGAATAGATTTAAAAAAGAAAACAGTATTTCTCTTGGTTGTTGCAGTTCAAAAACTGAGGATTTAATTAAAATCGAAAATGTACACTGTATTAAGTCCATTTTTCAGAGTAAATCCATGTTGACATATCTATTTGTAAAGTAACTTTAAAGCTTTGTTAGAGAGGGAACAGGGCGATTCGGTGTTCAAATACAGACCATTTTCTTGTCTTTGAATGGTATTTGATATCGTAGATAAATCACATTCGGGAGCTGATGAATAGAAACTTGGGTTTGTTCACCCCTTTGCGGGCCGATTACAATACATTACAACACAAAATACTTGTCAGACATAATTTGGGACCAAGTTCAAAGCCGGGCAGTGCCTTTCGTCTATTTGTTCGGGGTTGTCAGCGAAGAAAAATGAGCGATTTGCTCTGAACACGCATAATGTCGCCGAAAAGACACTTAATCCAAGGCCATACATCATCGCACAATACCACCACTAGAAGAAAAAAAGGGAAAGAATGAAAAGAAAGAAAAAACTTTTGCGACATTCCTCGACATGTGTCATGTTGGCAGAATAGTAATTACCCTTCAATCCTGGGTGAGATAAACTTGCCCTACAACACCGCATGGTTTTGTTCGCACTTGGAGTTTTACACAAGTAAATTATTTTCTGCCCCGGAGCCCGTTCATTCACAGAGCCTTCAGCTAGGGATCGTTAAGTCGCGTTTGGATATCCATCATACTCACCTATTATACCACTTCTTCTTTCTTTTCCCACTCCACATTTGTACCCTGATGATGGCAGACCTCTATTCTTCTATTCTTGTTTTATTCTTCGTCGTCCTGTGAATTTCAAGTTTGCCCTCGATGACCGCTTATAACCCCGAGCGGGAAAACCACGACAACTCAACCCCAGTCATGTCCCGGGCTTTGTAATAACCACTTAGATCTTTTCACCCCTTTCATCGACGAAATATGAAAAACCGCCGGAGAAGAATAGAATTTCGAGTTTTCTTTTTTTGCATAGCTCTTGCTTTGATTCTTTCTTTTGGGGGGAGGTTACAATGGGAAAATGGGTCAAGCCTTTTCGAGCGACATGTTCGTCAATTCAGGAGCGGCTTTCGTTTCTCAATGCTAGGTGCAATAACCGATTGCAGAACAGAATTGGGTTGGATTCGGAGTTCTGAAGAGATAAGGAGAACGGGTGAAAGAAAGAGAAGGGAGAGAGAAAGAGAGATATGGGGGAAAGGAGGCTAAAAATAGCATTCGTAATCGGAATATAAAAAACATAATTACGACGACGATGACGATGACGATGATGCCCTGATGAGGAACACATCTAGTGCACTCCAGAAAACACCTACTGGCATATTTACTGCAACATTTATCTACTACCTGAAGAGCCAGATGAGTGTTGTTTTTTAGTTTGAATCAACAAATAGAGCCCCGTCTTATAAAGATTTGCGATTGATCCTAATCAATCGCAAGTTATCCAATCAATCGCAAGTTTGCAGTCTCCTATCTCCCACATACATAGTTGCGATTGATCGCAACTGTTTATTAGACGAGGCCCTGTTAATAATTGTTCAAAGACAGTGAGGCAACCACACCCACTCAATACACACAACATAATGTCACCATCCTTTCAGTGAAAGATCGTTGCATGAAATTAGTCATGCCGTCTTCAGGTTTTATAAAGTGACCTTAACCATTTAAACTTGTTCTTAATGATAATGCAAATCAACAATAAATTTTGTTTTTTAACTTTGTAATTAAAAGGCGATACGGCGCAAACTTTCCTTCCCTACGTACCTTTATATTGATTGAAAACAAATCGGGAATACTTTTGTTTGAGGGATGAGTTCCTTACCATGCACGTGAGATTGGACCATCTTAATCACAATCGTAATTTTAGACTTGAGGCAGACGAAAAATCTGGTAGTTATATTGTCCAATTGATCTAGTATGGTCAGAAGCAGACTAAGTAAGCAAGGAAAGCTAGCTCTAGCAGTCAAGTTTGTTTGGGGTGAGGGAACCGCAATGGGGTCAGGCCAGGCCACTTAGGGTGGTATGTTGGGCTATTCAACCCCTCTATAGAGAGGCGACAAACCCTTAACCACGATACAAGATCCTCTCATAACACTGCGCGGCAAGTTCACAATAGGAGCAAGGGGGATGTTGGTCACCCCTCCGATACCAGCAGGGCGTTCCCCTCTTAAAGGACCCAATTACCCCTGGCAATCCCATACTTTGCTATCAAAAGTTGTAAAGTTGATGGAATCATATTGTATTGGTGTATAATAGTCCGGCTGTGATGGAAGACTGTATGTGTATTCTGTCTGTGTACAAAAGCCTTTTAGTGTAGAAGAAGAATAATGTATTCTTGGCGCTAAATCAATTTCGTTACGTTGTTAACATAACAATAAAAGAATAGAAATGCAGAATTTTGCTCTTTTCAAATGGATTTTGAATCCATTTTCATTTCAATTACTGGACTGAAACGCATTGTGTATTGAAGCTAGAGTTTGATACTCGAATTCAGCTACCACCGTATGTCTTAGCATATTATTTTGAAGTTCAATATACAACTAAATTCATATTTCACAATGAAAAACGTTGTATTTTGAAGAAGGAAAAAAATGCATGCATACTCTCCATTTTGGACTCTTAAATTTAAAATAACAAAATAGAGGAAAAATAAGGTTTTATAGATTGCATATAAACATGTAAGTGTTTCGTTTTGTGAGAAGTTATTTGGTTCGAATGCATGTTATTTCAAGGCATGTAACGGTAACTAGTAAGTGATAAGTGAAAGACGATTGTTAGAACTTAATCAAATAAGAAATCAAATAAAATTATCTAGAAATTTAGCAGAAGAAGAAGAAAAAGGGTAAGAAATTAACGAATATTGAAGAAAAAAAATGTTAATGATGTTGATCATGGAGAAAAATAGGACATAGAAAGATAAATATGGTAATGAATTCAAATGAAAATAGAAAGGACGAAGTTCATGATGAGGACGATGATGCTGATGATGATAAATGATGTTAAATGGGGAAAGACAGAAGATTAAGAACAACAATAAGAGAAACAAACGAAATGATGTTGACGGAAAGTAGGCGGAGCTACACGCTAAGTTCAATAATACCATGTCGTGTAAACTTAGACTATAGGTCTGATGTAGCCCCTCCCTGGGCGGGCCGCTTACATCAAGACTTTAAATCGAAATATTTTGCTCCAACAACATCGAGATTCAGCCTGGAGAAGAAAGGTGTCAAATGGTCTATCCAAGGGGTCACTGATGTGACCTCATAGGGGTCGATATGCTTAGACCACTGACCTATCGAACGTGAACCCCAAAATGATGCCAGGCAAGCTTTTCATTTAAGTCTGCATTGAGGTGAAATGATTTATTTCCCCCTTATTGCAAACCCTAAGAGGGATTCATTCTCTCTTGTATTATACAAGGATCATATCGCAAAAATTGTAGAATGATAAATGAGTTAAATATAGGATTATAGATATACGATTACATATTTCTTAAAAATTGAAGTTTTCGACTTATTGGTAATGACAAACTCGCTCCTGATTCTTTTCAAAGGCTTTTTTCTTTTTACATATTAAAGAGAAGTGTCGTAATCTAGGTGCCTAAGTCACGGAACTGTGAATTACATGGTTCGCGGTTCGAATCCCGCCGCGGCACTAATGTCCTTTGGCGAGGCATTTTTCTACATTTGCCACACTCGACCCAGTTGAGGTAAATGGGTACCTGCATGGTATTAATTTCTTGATGTGCTATAATGGCAGCCATGCTAAAGCCGGGGTAATAATGGAAAGGAGCGCCAGGAGTGTCAAGTTTGAGAGACATGAGCGCTAAACAAGAACCCATTATTATTATTATCATTATTATTATTATCATTATTATTATTATCATTATTAGTATTAAACACATTTTCGACCATCAAAATTCTCATGTTCAACATATTCAAGGACATAATTTTACGCCAAATTAACCAAAGTTGGATTAGAACATGTTCTTTGTATAAGTGATGGTCAGCATGATATACACAATAAAAGGGTAATGATTATAGTTCAAAGTTGTTGTTTTTTGTTGCAAGATTGTTGAGAGGATAAATAACAATCGATGACAATCAGCGTTGATAACACTGTAACGTAAACAGTGGAAAATGTATTCAAATCAAGCATTAAAATAGAAGAAAAAAACAAGACAACTCGTTATCCGCAATAGACTTCCTTCATTTTACCTTAAATATGAATACAAATTGTTGCTTCTTTGCTATATGTAAAGCATGATAACAATTTCGACAAGAGATACTAAACGCTACAATATGAAGTGTACATTTAATATCATGCTGAAAATATGACCTATAATAAAAAGTAGACCACTTACCATCAAAGACTAAACAAAACGAAAAATATGAATCCTAATAACTTTGTTTTTGTTAAGAAAAAGAAATCAAACAATTCACGACACACTTGAACAGACTTTATTGTCTGTTCTCTACATATTCTATGTTTGTCAGGCCTATCATATTCGATCTCTTACAGTCGCTAATTGAGACATCAATCAAGTGCTACTTTCTATTCATTACGAGTGCTTCAAAAGAGATTTTGGACAAGAGAATCACTAAGATGCGATTCCTTAAAAGATAGAGATTAGTGAATCATACATTGAACTTGACAAACAGACCAAACCATTGTCTCGAAGGGGGATGTAGAATGAGTGATGTGTTGCATTTTATGATTTTTAATAACGCGCCATTATTTATCTGATCGCAATGTTTCTCACCATGTCTCACCAGAAGAAAGCAAAAGAAGTGGGGGATAAAGAAGAATAAAAGAGAAAACAATTCGGTAGAGGTCTTTTTTCTTCAGATTACCCCCTTTTTTTCTCCTCTCTCTTTCACAATGCATCTACCAGATATACTGAGGAAAACAACTGCGTTTGAACTCACATGACCCTTCAGACGTATCTAAAGCAGTCCCTTTCTTATTTTGGCCTGCTTTATTTCTGTTGCAGAACGTGAACGGCTGTCGCCCGAGTTCCAATTTTGCAAAGATCATTTTTGGGGAACTTTTTTTTCTTCCCATCAGTGTGGGTGAATTTTTGAATGGGGTCCCAGTGGCACTTTAACCAAACAAACTTAGGATTTCTTTTGAGGTTGTTTGATAGGTAGTGTTCGGGTGGTGGGTATCACTTTCCAGCCTGCCATGATGGTGGGTGAGAGAAACAGTTACATTCACCTGTGTTGTCGAGGAGTTTCAGAATCAAGGTGTTCACACATCACGGGACTTTCACATGAGAAAATGGCGATATACTTTAGGAATATGATTTGTGTCTCCTTGATCCTAATGTTCTGTATTTCACAGTTATGTTAAAGAGTTTAAATGGAAAGGATTACAGATGAATAAAGATGAACGACTGACGTGTTAATTTCTAAATATTCCTATCCAAAGTGATATCAAAATAGAATCTTATCCCTCTTTTTAATGTTATTCAGACCACTTAACTACTTTCATTTGCTACCTATCTTACAAGTGTTTCTAACGTCTTTACATTTCAGTTGTCGTGTCTAAAGTTTTTTATTTGTTTGATGGTAAATTTCAATTTAACGAACACTTCGTAATCAATTTACCCATTGAAATATAAATTGCAATCTGATATTTCAACCGTGTTTTCTTGAACTTTGCATAACTTTTTAAGCTTCAGATAAAAGTATATATCATCATGTAAAAAGGTAAACTGTATAATTTAGAGTTAAATATTTTTTGGTCTATTTTGTTAAAGTTCCTATTTTTGATTAATATCTGTTTTGTACAATCTGCCATTATATTTTCAAAAAATACAGTAGACCAAGTATTTCTCTGTAGGTTCGCGTTTAAAAAACCCTAAAATCTTAAAAATTAAGCACCTCTCACCGTTTCTCTCACGACAAAGTTCCCTAGAAATGGATGCTGAATTTCAGAGTAATCGCAGCTGGGTGTGAACACCTCTATATTCCCGACAGTCCCTTCAAAGAAAACTTGGCATTAAGAAAGATAGACAGGCAAACAATAGTTATGACGATGCATACCAACCTATATACCAGCCGAACCAGGCCACTTTACCCCACGGCCATCCGTAGCGGCCAAGTTTTACATCTTGCCGTTGTTTGAGACAACAAAGTTTTCTTGTCGACTGTGCTCTTAGTCGCCAGCGGTCATGATGAGGTCTCACCTCTCCTCCTCCTCCCTCTCTCTCTCTCTGTCTCTCTCTCTTTCTCTCTCTCTCCTCTCTTTCACTCTTTTTGTATCTCTTACTCTTTCCCATTTACTGTTATTTTTACTGTTTCTTTCCTTCTCTTACTTTATCTTTATTTATCTCATTCCATCTCTACCTGTACCATCTCTCCATTATATCTCCTCCTCTATTTCTCTCTTCCCATATCTCAATCTCACTCTACCCCCTCTTTTAAATATATCCTCATTTATCACTGTCTCTTGCCATTTTCTTCTTTGATTATCTGCCTCCTTCTCTCTTTATTAATATTTTCTCTCTCTCTTTCTCTATCTCTCTCTCTCTCTCTCTCTTTTTCTCATCCCCTCTCTCTCTCCCTGTCTGTCTGTCTCTCTCTCTATATTTATATATATCTCTCTCTCTCTCTTTCTCTCTCTCTCTCTCTCTGTCTGTCTCTCTACACATTTATCCTGTCTAGATCTGTCTTTCTCATGCTCTCTCCTACTACCCCACTCCCATGCCGTGTCTGATATTCTCTCTCCCCAATTCTCTATCGTCTCTCAACAAACTGCGTTCAGGATTTAACACTTAAATTTCAGCCTCCCCACTTAGGCCATCTATAAAAGGAACATATATCTAGAGGATAGAAATTGAGATGGAAAAATGAGTAAGAGGGAGAAAGTGAAAAGAGAATATTCGACCAAGTTATTATGTAGAGGCCAATGACCTGTTAAAACACGTGGAATATCGGTCAGCGTGGTCATGAACCTGGTAGAGCGAAGTTCAAAGACGTTGAACTTGTACAAAAAAGGTGTGAAAACGAACAGACGTACATCCTTATAGCAATAAACTCATGATTGGTCTGGTCGTATGACGCTATTTGCCCTTTTTTCCCGTTTTCAAATAATCATTTATCTTTTTCAATGTTTTATTCTTAAATTAGTATAACAAGACGTAAATAGAGGAAAGTGCAAAAAAAAAAGGTCGATATGTATTCCTAATACACCTTTTTTCTACTGTAAGAAATCTCACTTTCAAACACTACTTTGCAAGTATGTTTAAGCTGAGCATATAAGTATATCATTAACTGTTGAAACTGATTACGCTATAATGTCAGATTTTGACCGGTGCTTTGCTCCAATAATTAGTAGCATTATAAGTTTTCCCCATACCATATTTGTATATAGAAGTGCAAATAATTTGGACGATGTCCACTTTCTCAAATTAACTAAAATGATTCATCGTACTCTAGAATAATAATAATCTAGAATAAGTACATACTCGTAGCTCGTACTTAAAGGTAATACAAAGTTTTGGTATGGGGTCATGAATTTGGTTCAAATGAACATATTGGAAGCATATGCGATCTTATAATATTCAGTGATCGTTGTCGCGGTTGACATCGAGTCTAAAGTAATAACATTGTCCATAATAAACTCTTTATGTTGTATAGCTCCCTCTCAAGGTCAAGATATTAATTAAGCTATAATTAATTCGTGGGCTTGATTTCCGAAGCCCACGCCAAAGCTATACACGAAATTGACTGGCGCAAATAATCTTTGAGATTGAAGAGCGCCATCTAAACGAAGAACCAACCAACCTATAAAACAATGTTTCTTGACTAAACTCGACCGATTAGCTATTCCCGTTTGGAAATTATATATCACAACTACATATTTTAAGATTTTCATGGCCGCAGCTACCATTGTACGGCCGTAGACGCTATTTGAAATTTATCAAAATTTACCGGGAGCACCGGTAAATTTGTTCATTCAATTTTTCTCGAAAACAGAAGTGTTTTAGGGACTAAATTTTCTAGTGCTTATAATTCATCCACAGGGGCATCCAAATTTATAAAAATTGTAAGAATCACTATCCACCCAATTTTCAAAATTTCCCAAAACTTTGTATTACCTTTAAAGAGTTACGATTTAGCGCAAACAATACAAAATTGGCAAACTGACTTTTAACCAATCAGAATACACACGAGTACGATTTCGGCGATGCGACACTAAATTGCACTTTTTTTTTCTTCAAAAGAGGTTGACATTCAGTAGTGAAGAACAATAGGTGAAAAGATTTCCGTATGTCTACAAGAATATGTTTCGTCTGGATCGCCTAATAGTTTCTACACACCATTTCTGCCATTCATGGTACTCCTTGCAGCTACTCGCCTCATCTACCATCCCAGTATAGCTTCCTGAGTGAGCTGCTAAAGGAATTACTCAATTCAAGTATCAAGTATCAAGAATCCCTTAACATTATAAAACAACAACTATCTCTTGGAGCCAATACAACTTCATGAGAAAGGAAGTTAGCAGATGGACAACTAAAAAATGATATTCTGTCTAAAAGAAAGGAGTAAAATTACTATGTAATGTTGATTTGTCACGAGAAAACGGGTTTGGGGCAATTGGTCTGTTGGTAATTATCCGATAGATAGACAATGATCTGGATGGTAGGCCTAACTGTACTCAGGCAGGTGAGGGATAGTCGTCTCGATTAAGTACCAATGACATCTTTCAATTAGAACTCAAACTTTTGTTTCTTTTCACTTTCAACTTTCAACTTGTCATCTATAGCTTGCGGGTCTGATGATGAACTATACTCTTGTTTCATAGATCAAAAGGATCAGACTTTTAACATGTCGTCAATTCGCAAGAGAAATGGGATTTAGGGATGGTTACCCGATAAAAATTCATCCAAATCGATGTTACACCTGTAATCCACCATGTTTCTTAAAGAAAACATCAATATTACAAGCTTCTCCAACAATTATTACGACCCAGGAAGCGCTAAAAAAAAGAGAGAAAATTCCCATGGCTTTCAAAATCAATACCATATTCTGTAGAGCGTAATTATTTCGTCGAGAAATTCGAAAAGAGAGAATAAGATGACCCTTCCTGGAGTCGTTCGTCACAGGGCGACGCCTGAAGAGAATTAATAAGAAGCGAAGGAATTTACCAGGAATGCCATATCGATAATCAATATTCATTGCAAGATCGAGTAGATTAATCCGTTAGATTTCAAAAGAAGCCCAGTAGGGTACGATCTCAATGAAACAAAAGGACTTCGTCCCTCTTTTTCCCGATAATGATCAGCTTTAAAGCTTCAAGTGAATTAGGCCTGTATTGAACAATCGTGTAACCAGTTGTTGGTACAACATGTCAGTCGCTTCTTTTATTAAGGAACCCTGAAGAGCATCAATACGGGTGCGGACTTGTACCCCTTTCTCTTGACTCAACAGGTACATCGGAGGGGACAATGGCTAAGCGGTGGTCCTTTTATTCGCAGCAGTTTATAAGTACCCCAAATATTTGGAGTGAGGATGACAAAAGGATGGGTTTTAATCCAGTGGTCGATGAAATCGCAAGGCCATGAGCCCGTCATGGTCGTTTTTGTATATAGAGTGTGTCGAGCACTACAGGGCGTTTAGCCTCCGTGGGGTTTCCTTTCTGGGGCCCCCTCAATTAGACTGAACCAATATGATTTTTTTTTCTTCTTCTTCATGAAAAATACTTGTTTGCACAAATCATTCCAATAAAATGAGAGATGGCAGAGAAAATATGAGATGAGGAAGAAGAAAATGTTCCAGCAGCAATAACTTAACGGTAAACTTCCGACACGGGTTGAAATCCTAACTTTAACTACTTAAAAACCAAGCAACCAGGGCGGATTATAGAAAGTGAGGGAAAGAGAGAGAGAGATAGAGAGAGAGGGAGAGAGAGAGAGAGAGAGAGAGAGAGAGAGGGAGTGAGGGTTGTAAGGAAAAGAGAAGTGCAGGAGAGGGAGAGAGAGAGAGAGGGGGTGGCTGTAGAGGAGGGGTAGATGGTGAGAGAGGATAGTCAATATTGCAAACTTTGTTTGTATGTTTTTGTTTGTGCGCACGTATATAAATTTGTAATGGGGAGGGATAGATGGACAGGGCGGGTTGGTGCCAAGTATAATGTGGGGAGGGGTCCTTAGGGAAGGGGGTAGATGTCCCTTGGGTTGAGGCCATTTTGGTGGTCGAAGGAAGGAAGATATAGGAACTTTAAGTACTCATTTAATGATTTATTCTATTATGTTTTCTTTAATTTTATGTTATATTTATCCACTCCTAGATTAGTTGTATATTATCAGTGTCCCTATGTTTCCATTTATCATTTATGGAATGGATTTGAGTTTGATATAGCGGTTCTCTCTATATGATTTCTTTGTTCTTTTTACCGATCTAAATATTTTTTTTAAATTTCTGTTCTTCTCTACTTGTCTTTCTATTCAATTTTTACTTAGCCCTCTATCATCCCTAATAATTTTAAGAAAGGATTTTCCCTCGACCTTCACGCAGTGCTACTCATTCATACTATTGTAATCGATCATGCATTACGTCTAACGACCCTTTTTGAACAATGGTGTCTCTCTTTCTCTCCCCTCTCTCTCTCTCTCTCTCTCTCTCTCTCTCTCTTGCATCTAGTATTCATTGGGCTTAGGAAAATCCATTTAATAGTCTGATCCAGGGGCCATCCCCTCCCTTGTTAAAAAAAAAAAAAATGAGAATAGCACTTTGTATAATAGGGATGAAACTCGCAACCCCTTTTGGGGGATTGGGAAGGATGGAGAGATTCTTTGCGGAAAATTATAATAATAATACATAACATTTATTAGGCGCTTAATACAGGTGTTTCTAAGCGCACCATTGTCTGACTTAAAATTACCAACTAAACGGGAAGAGTAATCGCAATTCATTTTTACTCCACCCCCCCCCCCCCCCCACCCGACAAACATACACAGGGAGAGCATGGGAGGACCGCGGAAAAATGATAACTAAGAAAAATATTCGGGAATTTTAAATTATTTGCTTTTCATCACCCCCATGTCCCCATAGCTGAAAGATTGTTAAAAGAGACGCAAATGCCTCAGATCATGTTTCTTATGCTCTTGCATTAATAAGAAAATTTATGTCGTGGAATTTTTGTTGGAACCTCCTTCAAACAATCCTGTATCCACCCATGCATAATTATAACACATTTTCGTTCCTTGTATCTACCCCTTCTTCCTTCTGATGCAATTCATTGTCATTTACCTTTCACTGCGAATTTTTGCCCGAAGTAGTTGCCATTGTGGAATGAATTCACACTGTCTTGTTAAAACCCTCTTCGACTTTATGAACAAAACCAGTCGCAATATTGATTAATCATTAATCTACCATTTTATTCATTGAATTATCTTCATAGCAAGTAAGTGTCTGCTTCTTCTTTTATGGCATAAACATCTCACTCTCCGTATATCTTAATCGGGTACTTCGCATCTGCTCCATTTTCTAATCCCTCATTTTATGACTTTCCTTAATATAACTCGTAACTTCATTTCGCTTCATTCCACTTTATCACCTGGATATGGTTTCGTTACTGTTAGTGAAATTCCGCGCCCACATCAAGTACTATTCACATACAATTCGATTCAGCTACTAGTAAATATATTGTCTTCCCCTCTGTCCTATCTTTTTGCCGTTTCTTCACTTGTTTTCTCTCTCTCTCTCTTCCCATTTCTCTCTCTCTCTCTCTCTCTCTCTCTCTCTCTCTCTCTCTCTCTCTATCTCCCTCACTTTTTTCGTCGTTTTTTCCTACGTCTTTTTCTGGCCCCTCCCACTTTTGGCTCTCTATCTTTTCCCCTCTCTCTCTCCTCCCCTCTCATCGCCTCTCTCTTCTTCTCTCAGTCCCTCTGTTTCTGGAGGTATCTCTCCTCCCCCATCTCTCTTCCAATCTCCCAGAGTGGGTCAATATTTGTCAGCCCCCCCCCCCCTCCCTCTCTCTCTCTCTCTCTCTCTCCCTCTCTCTTTCTTTTCATTCTCTCCTCCTCCATCTCCACAATCCACATCATCTTTCATTGACCTACAAGAGTTATATAAGAGAGATATACAAGGAGGTTGTCACGAGTCTTAAAACAAATCAAACGAATAGAGGCATCTTTGATCGCGGTGAGGCCCAACCTTGGCGCTCTCTATATAACAGTTCGATCCCACTATATTGATCCACATAAATGGCATAACTCGGTTCGATTCAAATCTCTCTCCATGTTCACTCGCTCGCATGGGCAGCGATAGAATGTCGAGAAAGTGCCACCTGTTGAAAGGCCGACACCTCTCAATAATTTACTCAAGAAAACAATGGAAGTGATGAGTCACAAAGTTTGATGGGCAACGGTGATGAAAGCGCCATTGTCCGTGGCCATTTCTATACTTGTATTGGTATGTAGGCGTCTTGGCTTTCTCGTATCGACCAGATCGCTCGGAGCAGTGTTGCGGGCGCTCTGAATAAAAATTAACAGGATTGAATCATGGTGTACACTGTCTATTCTTTTTATCTATTCTTCTACTTTCTCTTATTCCGTTTCTTTTCATTTATTGGTGAGCTTGCGGTATCATAAATGTAATAAGACAATCACGAGCAGATCAATATAATGCTGATATCAATCACGAAGGAATTTAATGCATGCATTCCTGAAAGACAAATTTGCACCAATCAATGGCTGATTTGATTGTTATATTTTATATCAAAAATCGAACGAGGGGTTTGAAGAACAAACCTGAAATTCCGTACTGGAAGTTGTAATATTTCGTTGCGGAGTTTGATGAACCAGGAGAAACGAATGTCCTATTTAGAATTGTTTAGCTGATCTTAAATGCTATCACATAAAATTAGGCCGCAGTATGTTATCTCAAATGAATCTACTTATATATCTTATTCGGCTATTTAGGAATAAAAAGCTTTCACAAATCCACGAAATCCTTTCTATGAATTTAAACGAGGATCAATTTCCGCCTGAATTATTTGTTTCTTAAATTCAAGATGCTAACATGGTTTATTTCGTAGATTCGTTCAAATACAATGCAAAAATCTTGTACAAGCCTCCAAAGCTTGTTCGACAATCTCGAAAATCCTATAAGATGCTTTTTGGAACAAAAGCCGTTTTTGTAGTATTTAAAAAATTATCTGATAATAAGAATATAGGGTTTTAAATGGTCGACGAGGGTAATCTGTATGTTCGCAGGATATCCAACTATAATGCGAATTTAACGATAGAATTTACGCCATGGCCACTCTTTACTACGCTACCCCGCTAGTTCTGATTTTCCTTCTAAGCCTTGTGAAGATGAAGTGTCCTTTAAGATTCACTTTTAGGAGATCTGTTTTGGGGATTCATTTGTCCATATCGGGTATTTGTTGTGCATTCTATTAATCCCTTATGTTAAGCGTGTTGGGATTAGAGTAGCTCAGCGGTGCGGGACCAGTAGACAGCGCAAATCCCGGCTGGCGACTGGGGAGTTTTGGCGGGGGCGGTCGAGTGGTGGGAAGGCTGCAGGCATAAAGAAAAAAGACGATAGTTAAAAGAAGATCAGTAAAATCACCAAAACACAAATTACAATAAAAATACCTTCCAAACTCAATGTTACACTTTTTTTCAATTTTCGTTCAGATGCCAGATAGAAAAGGAGATTAGTCTTATAGAATATTGGTTGAAGGGTTAATTACCTTTTCAAGAGCTGAAGCACAATGGAAAGGAAAAATCTGGTAATAAACTGAAGGAAGTCTTGTGTTTTTTAATAGACTGTAATACCAGGGTATGTTGTAAACTGAAGCCAATCAAGATGAAAGGAACAATGATTTTAATCCTTGCTAACGGACTTAAGGAGTAGCCAAAGTCATTTAGTTCTACGGCACAATAGGATACTTCGGATATTTCATCAGCTTTGAGTTTACGTAATTGTTTCACATATAGGTACAACTTTTAGCGCATCCATAACACCATCTGGGAAGTACTTAACAGTTCGAAAGTTTGAGAATCTGTTATGGAAAAAAGTTATTACTTGTTTTGTTGTTGTTGGTGTGTGTGTGTGTGGGTGGGTGGGTGTATGTGTGAATGACAACAAGACAACATAACACATCGTAACTAAAGAATGAAAGGTGGACGCGGGTTGAATAAATGATTTGGAATATTTATTCAAAACCTAAACTTAATCTTAAACTTCGTAGTCCTCGTTCGACCCACACTTGATATAAATTATGATTACAAAGCCTTAAAACAAAACAGAATAGGGCAATTTCAATGGCCATGTATATCAGCTTTCTTTAGAAAATGCAAAAGGACATAGAAAAAATTGCCCTTGAGCTGATTCCTTGAAAGTCTTTGCGATCGTGTTAATTGGTACGATCTTTGTAAATTTAGAATTGATTACTTATGCCGTCATACTTGGTTTAAATAGAATACAGACACTAAAAGGATAACAAGCTCATTTTGATGGATGGTGTATTCCTAGAGTTTATAGACGGTTCGTCTTCCCCATATGAAAAATGACTTGTTTTATATCTACTATAGATTACACATTTTGTATGCTGAATTGTAAAAAAAAAATCTTTATAACTAACAACTTGAGGAAGTGTCTATAAGTGTGTTAATAGCAGTACTTCAAATTTTGGGTCCAACTTTTACACTGAATTGAGGAGAATCATCAACGAGCTGTAAATATGGTACTTAAAACTTATCTTGAGCTCTGGTACGGTCATCGTTTGTCGAGAGAAAATGGCTATAATATTCATTCAAGATTGTTCATCTTGCAGTAGATTGATCGTTTGGACTAGTAAAATAAAAAGAATCTCATACAAACTTTCTGTGAATCATCTTCAATAAAAACCACGACTCTTATATTTTGTAATTTTGTAAGTATGTGAAAAATTGAATTGTTCCGATTTATTTTTCTTGAGAATGTGCATATTAAAGCTTACATCTAAAAGTATTCAACAAAGGCCCTAATTCAACCATTCCACCTTCCATTCTTGAGTTACGAAAAAAACAAACACACACACTTAAATTTGTCACTATCTAGTTAGCAGTTTCAATTTCTAGTACCTGAGATTGGTTTAAAATTTAGGATGTCATATAAAATAATTTGGGTTGGGCAAGCCAGTGCATTTGGACCCCAATTCCCTTCGATCCTCACAAGAGGTATATCGATTTTTCTATCGATCTGTTTTAGGCGACATCTTTAGGCTGGACATAAGTGGACAATGGGAGCACGTGTCCCAAGCTTTCTAATCAGCTCACTGGCCTTTCATCAGGTCTTGATCCCTATTCAAGAAGCCCCTCGCCACCCTTCAAAGCCCCCTCATTCATCTCCGATCACCCAAACTCGTCCTATTGTGCGGTTTGTAATCTCTTGTAGCGTACAACGGGGAGTCGAGGATTTTCAATGAATTGAATGCGAAGGGTGGCGAGCAGCGCGGGCAACAGAGCCTCGCGCAGACGATCGCTGTGCCGCCACTAGGATGATGGAGGCGATGTGTGGGTGGAAGATTCTTTGAGGATAAAATCATTCTCATGATGGCATCATCCCCCCTCTCAAAGACACACGAGACACCCATGTCTGTCCTAAACGCCTCACTTCTCATTATCAAAAACATTTACAAGAATGCAAACTATTTCATTCATTAACGTAATGCATTCCGATGTAAAATCAATAAAGCTGCAATCTACTTTTTAAACTGTATAATAAAAGGTGGAAATAATTGATATTAGCTGTTCCGGTTTCACTGACTAATTAATAAAACTCGCTCCCTTAGTCATCTAAGTTGTATAGCTTGCGTAACTCAAAAGTTTAAAACTCATTCAATTCTGCTTAACTGCGTGAGTAAATCTATTTAATATTCGCGTTTTACAGAAACAATCTATTTTGAAGATCGTGTAGGTGACTTGATGTTCTTACACCATCTTAAATTCGCTTCATGTGATCTCTAGTATGATTTTCTCAGAATGGGAAAAATATGGATTAAATCAATCAAACAAATCTATCCTAGAAGTTGTTGTCTATAGCTAAGGAATTTCTTCAAATTCAAAGAAATTATGCTTATGACGCACGATGGCAAAGTATAATTCTAAGTAGTAAAAACTATACGTCAATACTCTATAGAAAGATTTATGTATAGCCAATTCGCTTTTTACATCGAACGATTTATATTATTCATCTGCAACTTGAAACTTAAGAAGCAGATTTAAGTATCATAACCAAATATCCGATTGTAGTTCGTTGTGATCTTTGGAAAAACCGAAAAGATTTAGCCCATGACAACATAGATATGGGATTTATTTTTTAAATTTTGATTTCAAAATTCATCTTTATTTCGTTCTCAAGGTCGGTACAATGAAGAAGCACATTATATGATATTAAAAAAAAATAGAATGCGTTAGAAACGACTTGATCAAATAAATACATAGTTACCATAAGAGTATCATCATGAATTCATTTATTTACATCGCAGTACGGATGTATGATTAGACAGCAAGGAAGGTTCTTTGACCCTTCTAATTTTCAGAAAACGCATTTTATTCTACTTTTTGAAAATTTATTTTTAACACTTTTCTGAAATTCGACTGACCGATCGTAAACATGATAAATGTGTCGCACAAAACAAAACAAAAAACAGTTCACAAGAGACAGAGATTAAAAAAACAAAAAACAAGTTTACGGATGCTACGGTTTGTTTTACTTTTGCTAAAGAGACCAATGATTTTATCTCTCACTTCAACATTATGATAAATCTTACACGTCATACATTATATGCCCATGACGGCCAACATCTAAAGAGGTATCTCAAAATATTATTGTCCTTTAGAAAAACAAACGGTGGACCTTAACGAAACTAACTTATTAGATTTCACGATAAGTTAATCTGCTGTCAGAATTAGTTGTGGTTCCGTTCAGGCTACTGCACCTTCTCGATGACCTTTAATTCTTTCAGTGATTATTTCGATATAAATGATATGAAACCCTCGGTTAGAAAATGAATGTTTTTGTTCACAAAGAAATTGTTCGTATGTCAATACGAAAATGCAGTTCTAAACGAATTACCGGGATAAATCGATTAAAGAGTTCCGTTTTAGATTATTTTCCTTTGAAGTATTTTATCGAAAAAGACCCAAGGTAAAATTCCTTTTTGCCGAACAATGTGCAGTAATAGGATACTTTAATTTCAAACAAAATCTAAATTAGATAATTTAACGTCTAAGAAATATATAAACGGGGTTGGATAAAGAGGCCTTACGTATAACAACATCATGATGATACTTCCTGAAACGAACAATATTGAACAGGAAACTTTTTTTCTTCTTCAGAAAGACTTATCTGTGTCATGTAATCGTGCTTTTATTTTGACAAGAATACTGGAGCCGGTTTAAGAACATTATCCCCCTCTTACAAGGGATCAACTAAAGCAAGAGGAAACTGAAATCTGTTTGTACACGACTCGCCAGATCTCCCACCATTTCAACAATAGAAATCGAGAAAGTTGTTTACATCAATATTGCATCGCTCGATATATTTTCAATGAGATAAATCGCACTTAAATCACTTTTTCTTTCTTTTTCTGTAACCTTCTTACATTTTATTTGTTCGTCTTGGAGAGGAGACATCTCGCAGAAGGCGATAGAATTGATAAATTCATTAGGGAAAAGAGACCAAAATCGTGATGTCGTCGGATTGTCTTGTTACTCTCTCCGTGTCTAATCTGACTTCTTTTAAAATCCAGGTAAATCGCTATGTCTCCAGGGCTTTGCGGGTTCACTCTCCCCCTCCTATCTTCTCCCTTTTGATTCAGTCTTAATCGGCGCTGGATTAATCCTTTCTCTTCTTTGATATCCATTCTTTCCGACGCTTTGAGCCATGATGTAAACAGAAATAGGAAGTATTATTACCAGACATAATGAGAGAAAAACAGGTAAACATATCCGAATTAAATATCGGGAAATATTTTGAGCTGTCTGGGTAGCCTATGGGGAACGTAACCCTATAGGTGGGTAAGCTGTGTCGAAGACCGCAGGCTGCCGATCTTTCTTCTTCCTTTTTTTTTACTCCGCGACGAAAGCTATTTTGAAAGATCCTATCTTACATAAAGATACGAAGTTTTAATCTTTTTGAGGTATCAGTTTAGATCAAAAATGCATTGATTTAAAATATAAACTAGATTACCATGTCTTTCTAAACAGCAGAGGCAAATATTCTAAAAGATTGCAGAAAGAACACTTCAATGACGCTTAATGAAGGATATTCGTCATTATGTTATTTAAATTGATCATCTGCAGATCTTTTATTGATATGAATTTTGATCTTTATATTATACAGCTATTTATTCTATCAATTAAGTTGAATATTTATTCATTATCATCACTTTTCTTCTATATTGACATATCCACCAAAAATGTTTGGGACATTATACAAACGAATAAACATAAACCAAACAAAAACCTACATGATGAATATTTACTTTACAATAATTAATAGTATGATTATCATTCGAAGTAAGTTTACGAAAAACTATCATAAAAAATAGCAATGCAAGATCCACTTCTCACAATATTCTCACAGATATTTGTGGGAAACCTTTTAATTTACAGTCTTCTACCCTCTTTAGCAGTTTGAGATTAGTTAATTCACAATGTAACAAATTGATTTTATGTTTTACTACAGTTGTATAGAGTATTGATAACGGAATTGAATGAAAATAACACTAACGTCAGGTATGTGGATAGTAAATGTATTTTTTGTTTAAATTGGAAAATGTGCATTCGAAAGTGATTACTCGTTCAAATCACAACTGTATTTACCAACGTAAAAACGCTAGACACCACTTAGGAGTCATTACCCCCTATCTGGGGACTCTCTAAACCGAGTCATCTCTCATCGGATCATCATCGGTGCATGAGGGGGGAAAGGATGCACCCCGTCATATCCCCCTAACCCCTCATACAGGTGTACAACAAGACAACATCTACACCACGTCTGGTCTGGTCTGGGATCCACTCAAAATATCAACATTGCTCTCCCATGCTCCACTAGAGATGTGACCCGACACAAATATCCAAAAGAAAGCAAATTATGACGAGATGTTAATTGTGCGTTTCTCGCGCATCGCTGCAAGCCTCTCTCACCATAAATTAAAGAGACTTCGCAATTTTTTAGTCAGTAATGAGATATTCAGCGGTTTGCTAGTCAAATTTTGTCGCGTGTACTTTGCTAAGAACTAAAGCCATTTCTATAGTGTTTTTTTTATCAATTCGAAAATGTCTCTATTTTCGTAAAAACCCTAATTCAGCTAATTTACGTATATTATCATAGTTTCTATTTTAGTTTCAGTTATTATGTAAGTAATTGGATGATCAACATGGTACATACACTTCTATCAAATAATCTGATTTACCTGCATGAATCTTTTAAAGACCCCTTCATACAGAGGTGTCAGAGGACTGTGGATCACAAGGTCCGCGGTTCGAGTCCCGCCGCGGCACTAATGTCCTTTGGCAAGACCATTAAGCTACATATGCCACACTCGGCCCAGGTGATGTTAATGGGTACCTGGCAGGAATTAATGCTTTGAAATGCTAGAGCGACATGCTAAAGCCGAGGTAATAAAATTGTTGTGGAGCGCCAGGGGTGTCAAATCTGACAGATATGAGCGCTATACAAGAACCCATTATTATTATTATTATTATAACATCATCATTTTTGTTTCAGATGAAAAGAAAACCAACACAATTCCTACTTTTTATATTAGTTTTCTCGATTAATTTGAAAAAGAAAATCTTGCATCGGGTTAACTATCTTTCAATGTATAGACAGCTGAAAACATTGGTTTTCAGCTTTAAAGTAAGTCTTGGATGGATGTTTAGATATGTAAGGAGCGAGAAGAGAGGAGGAAGTTTGTTCGGAGACTGATAGTGTGACATCTCTCTGGGCATGGTGAAGCGAAGGAAATATCAACAAGACTGGGTACTTCTTGAGATATGATAACTGCTACAGACAGGTTTATTTAAGTGGATGATCTTGCGTATTTATAATTTTGTTCTGCATCAATCGTCGACTTTAGATTCCCTTGCAACCATCTATCTTACAAGTTCACTTATAATAAAACAGTACTAATCTTTTCCATTATTGAAATGCATCAATAAAGTCTTTAAATGTCAAGTCAATTACAGTATTAAATGATATTCTAAAACCCATGCGTACAAACATGAATTTGGTTTGAAATCATAATACTAAAGAGTAAAGAATATATCTGCCTTCTTGAAAATTATAGATTTTTATAAATAATGAAGAGGGAGAGACAGACACATATACAGAGAGAAAGAGAGAGAGAGGAAGGGAGGGGAGGGGAGAGAGAGAGAGAGAGAGAGAGATGGAAACAAAAGTTCGTCTGGACAGTGCCGTAATAGGCAATCGTCAATGGACAGATCATTGACATTGAGAGTTTGAGGTTAGAAGCGAGTTTTGCGTCCATCCTCATGCACCGTTGTCATAGTGATCAACATCGAATCAGATTTATTTACTTTCTTTTATTTCTAACCTATTGTCTTTACAACAATGAAACAATTGTAAATTTCGCTTGCTTAATAAGACAGATTGGAATGCAATAAAAGAAAGACCATTGACATCACTGACAGCACGTGGGATGTCATTGACTTGAAAACAAAGAAAAGAATTGATTATCGAAGGTAATTTCCCATTTTCTTGCCCAAGTAAAAACTTTCTTCGGAAGGTGTATTCAAATCGCAACTGAACAGTTAGATCTTGTAGTTTTTCTTCCCTCCTCCTGGTCTGGCCATAGCACTCTCTTCGGAGCCTTGTGCTTAGGGGTTTTGTGAATTAAAAGGAAGTGGGTAGTATCAGGGGACGTTGGGGGAACTTGACAGGCGTGAAGTGGATGTACGGGCAGGTTACAACGAGTTGGAAACAGGAGGGTAGTCTTGTGATGTAGGTCTAATGAGAAAGTGATGGGGGAGATAATGGAGGAGAGAGAGAGAGAGAGGGGCGGAGAAAAAAAGGGGGAAAAGAAAGAGTAAGAGGGAGGGAGGGAGGGAGAGAGGGAGAGAGAGAGAGAGAGAGGGGGGAGGGGGGGAGGGGGAAGTAATAGTTAATAATAATTATAGTAATAGTTTTTTTTATACAGCACTTTACCAATATCTGACAAAAGCGCTTATTATTATCACTACATGTATTCCCTGTTCTTATGGATTCAATTACTTTTTTTGCACGTTTCAGTTACATTCTCCCCTCAGTATAATATACAGTCGAAACGTTATGAACGTGACGTGCACTAATGGTGGAATATTCGTGGTTTGAACTTAATAATGTGAAGTTTTCATATTGCATGATATCTATTCAAATTCAAATAGGTTCATATTACATAATGATGATGTACAAAATGTAACAACGAATGGGTGTTCATTTACCGTCGATGATAAAACAAGGAAGTTCAATTGATATATTGAGACGATAGCAAACGATACACGGTCTAAAATGAAACTTATCCTACTTCGATAATGTAAAGAGCAGATTAAGCTTCAGTCATAAAAATTGATTTATACTCTCATTATATGAATTGATACAGTAATAAGGTGTTAATATAGATATAAATTTATATGGGAAACTCGATCCTCGTCCGGATGATTCATTTTGAATGATGTTCACAAAATGACACGAATTTAGCCCCCTTCAGACATATCGCTACAAAACTCGGCTCTCAATATGATACCTTAAACACAAGTCAGGGATCAATTTCCAATTATTTCCATAATCAGCACAATTCCACCCGTAATGGTTCCGGAGAGACATGGACCCCGCTTTCGTCTCGCGAGAGGGCATATCATCGTCACCGCCCTCTGCAAAAGAGCCCCCAAAGACCCCCTCCCTTCGGAAGCGAGTTCATAGGACACTGGTTCGTTTACGGGACCTTGCAATCGGCACCGAGTTCCAACACGGCTTCGCGGTGGCGATCGACTTGATTTCACGCGCCAGCGCGCTGCGGTAGTCGAGTCGTAGAGTTATTGTATAATTATCCGAGATGGTATTAATTGAACGGAATATCGCGTTACGTCACGTCGCGTAGAATCCAGACGCGACAAATTGCTGGCGGCTTTAGCCGGAGTCTTTCCAGTTTAAGGGGTGATAAAAATCACCTCTTTTTCATGAATTTTGAGCTCGGGCCTCTTCGGAGATATGAAAATTTGACAGTTTCACGTAACATAGAATAAATCATGGTGTTCATGTCCTTAGAGAGGGATCAGTGACGAAAAGTGACTGGATCCTCTTCGCCGCGATTAATTTGAATTTGAATTGCACATTATGGAAAGAGCTCTGGAACAGGTATTAAATCAAACTTTTATCACGACGTGAATTATAGTCCCGCCAAGAGGGAAAGGGCAATGCTGATCATGGGAAGGACCTATTCAGAATATCCAATGCTATGTTCTTGAATGGCATGAAATTTGTATTCAGTATGGCAAATAGTAATCAGTAAAGGGCCATAAACGTGGAATAGAAATGGATATTTTCAGGAAATAACGCATCTCACATAGTACATGCACTTTTCACTATCATACCCCCAAATATATTTCAAAAGAAATTGAATTGGGAAGAAAAATTGTCACTGCATAAGTTGTATGTAATTAACTTAAATGATGAAGACATAACTGTAATCATGATTTTCAACGTCAAGAAATTATCAAAATCGCTAACGAATCGATCGTTCTATAAATTCAAATTAAAGGAGTTCATATTTTCGTATTTGATTTTCATGATTGCAATTTCGAGAAGAGGCGTCGACCTTACATTCATGGAGAATAAATAACTAAGTTCTATATTTGTTCGAGGGAGGTTGGGACTGATGGAGGTGTTGCCAACCCAGTAAACAAAGAAAACTAAAATTTAACGAAAGTGGCTAACATCAACATAAATACACCAATGTCGTGTGACGAATGATTTGGAACTTCGTAGGAGAGGTTTCTTGAAACAAAGTTTAACCACGCTTGTACGGAATTGAAATCAGGCAAACATTTTATTATCATGGGAAAATTCATAACATCGTACAAGAAACGATATGCATTATTTTCTCATGTTTCATAACACCATAACGATATTTTACTCATGAGATGTTGTGGTCCAGTGGATAAGTCTCCCGGATGTGAACCACACACATGGTACGGTTTTCGAATCCCTACCGCAGCAGTGATGTCTTTTGGCAAGACATTAATCTACAATTGCCACACTCCACCCGGGTGAGGTAAATGGGTACTTGGCAGGAATGTGTTCCTTAAAATGCTTGCGCGCCGTAACGGCAGCCGTGCCTAAGCCAGGGTAATGGTACTGGAACGCCAGGAGTGGCATCGTGTAAAACATGAGCGCTATAAGACTCCACTATCATTATTATTATTATATCATCATGATTCCGTCAGCAAATTATTCCCCTCCGATTATACCTTTTAAACGGGAAAAAGAGGCCAGCGTATTGAAAGGAAAGAAAAGAAGTAGAGAAACAGACAAACAAACAACATACAACAACACATGTATGTGTAACATTTGAAAATTTAGACAAAGTCGTGTATCTGCCACAGTCGATGTTTCTCAAAACTGCTGTCTAGTATCCACTCGATACATGCCATCAATACTGGATGTGGCTAAGCATGATGGGACGTCTCTATATTGGTGACGTACATTGTTTAGCTTGGGTATCCTCGGGAGATTCGACTCTTTTCGACGTGGCCCTTCCTTATTTTATCATTCAACATGTTTACTTCCGCTCCAACCCACCAGGGACCCATTGGGAATATCTGTTGCAAAAGATGATGCATTTTCCATCTGATCTCGCAGTTTGGACTGAGAGGGGAAAGGGAATGGGGTGGATAAGAACACGAATGGAACGATAGATATACATGAGAAGGTGTACATGAAGAACAAGCCAAGGTAGTCATTAATTTGGAACGACATTGAGATTTACAAGGAAACAGATAATCGGAAATTTATCATGTAAAATGTATGTCATCCAAACGAAATAAACAGATGCTAGATGTACGAATGCATAATTCGATTACACGATGCTAATTTTAAGCAAAATGTAACTGGGGAGATAAGACAGACAAGATTGAAGAAGACACGAACATAGAAAGACATGCAGGGCGAGGGAGAGATCGACAGACAGACATGGAGGGTGGGTATCGCATTTATATGTGAAAACGAACAAATCGGGGATGTAAGATCATTTTGGACATTTTGGGACACACAGGAGATTAACCCCTTACCTCTCTCTCTCTCTCTCTCTCTCTATCTGTCTGTCCACCTCTCTGTCTCTCTCTCTGTCCCTGTCTCTCTCTCTCTCTCTCTCTCTCTCTCTCTCTCTCTCTCTCTCTCACTCACTCTCTCCATCTTTCTCTCTCTCTCTCTCTCTCTCTCTGCTTCATCTCTTTCTCGTAACTCAAAAGGCAGATTCCTATGTTTGATGATAATGTATTTTGTTCGTGTGATACTAGAGTATTTTCTTGCAAGAAAACACAAGTGTTGAGTGAGACAAAAGTGTGAATGTGCTCGAGTTTCGAGTGTAACAAGCTCTCATATTCGCGTTGTTATCAATGACACAAGAGAGCTGATGACGGGGCCCCGAGGCCTACGAGGATCGAGGCAAGGGACACGGGAATCCACAGGCGCCAAAAACTTGCAAGAAGCCCCTCAGGCGATCCGACGCATCGCTACACCCTCGGTGCTCAAGAAGCGGAAGGGTTCCGATTTTAAGAGTTGTAACGGAAACTTTGTTTCCCTTCAAATACATCCCTTTGTCCCCACTTTGTCGTGAAGTACATGAATTGTATTTAGTCATCATTCGTAAAAGTGTTCAACGTAGGCCTGGTATATTTTCTTTAGGCCTACTCAATGTGCCAAGTATACTGTCTTACTCAACAAAATGAAATATGAAATATGAAAATATGAAAACGAGATTGTTTGACTTATGTAATGGCACATTCACAAACCCAATATTCAGCCTGGATATTACATAATTCTCCATAGATTTTAAGTATCTAACTATATATCATTGTAAAGTAAAAACAAAAATGAACGCGTTATGAACAAAAAGATGTAAGGGAATTGTAAGAGAGAAACAAATGCCTTCGTTGTGGATCATTCAGTGTTTTCTTTTATTTGTGTTAAACCAACTTCTTCGTCACTAAATGCAAGAGAGAGATTGTGAAATTATTTCGGACATCGTTCACAGTCCACACTGACACAAAAAAGAAAATAAAATTAAAGAAAAGACAAAAAGAAAGACAAAATAGGGGAGAGGGAGGTGGGCACATAATGCATTCCTGTAGCATGGCTCGACTTATTAGAAATTAAAGATGACCTCGCCTTTAGTTCACGAACTGCGCATCTATGGAAGCTCGGGAAGAGACAATCCTATCCCTAGACAGTGAATATCCGCCATCAGCCTCGGGGGTTTGAGTGGGGACTCCTCGGCTTAAAGAGAAGGTTGAGGAGTACTGATAAAATGAACAGTAATTTGTGAGCTTTCTTATTGTTTTGATGTTCGTTTGGAAGATTATTATAGATGAAAATGTCCGAAGAAAAAAGAATGGTCTTCAAATGCCCTCAAGTTTACGATGGCGAGAATTGGCTGAAAATGTTTGACCAAACTTTTACGCCACAAGACTATAGTGTGTGTAGTCCCTTATACGCATTTATGTAAGCTGTGTGCGTGATTTGTTCATTTTATTCACCAAGATTAAGCCAATATTTTATTGCTTGCCCTTCCGATGGTATATTGAACTTGAAACCTCAAAGTGTACACAAATTGGAATCTATCAATTCCAACTCTGGTCTTCTACACATACCGCTTTCAAAGAAATCTTGGGGGGAACGAGCTTTTGCTGGACCAGCCCTGTGGAATTCACTTCCACAGGAGCTGAAGAACTCCGACTCTTCAACATCTTTTAAAAGCAACCTTAAATCCCATTTGTTTAATTTTGCGTTTTGAAGACAGACATTCATTCATTCTTTCATTTTTGCATTTTCTTTCTAATGTAAATGTACACGATTCTTCGTCATGATGTAATGTGTTCCCTAATATTTTGAAGCGCCTTGAGCATTTAATTAAAATGGATAATGGCGCTATATAAATCTCATGTATGATTATTATTATTATATCAATCAATATTTTGTTCGAATATGATGAATGGATAACAAAGGATTAAGAAACACATAATAGCGAAATAATTGAATAATAAAATAACAAAACAGAAATAATTTACTACGTAATCCACCTTTCCTAGTTGCGTTCAGAGAAAGTTTTCTCACAAGGTAATCGCTTTCCAATAACTCAACTTTATCTTTAAGGACACTACCTGTCTTGTGGACGGATCCACACATCTCTCCTCACTATACCCTTAATGAAATGATATATAGAACATGACCAACAAGAAATGCCTCCAGGTTAAGAATCGAGATGACTTCATAGGAGAGATAACATGAAGATGAGTGACCACGAAGTGTGATCTTATTTTAGTTCACAGGGTTCATTAGACAAGCACCTTAGTAGCACATTTTTTCTATAATTGTAATTTTGCTCAAAGCAACTTCGACGGTTTGTGAGACTGTTTTCTTTTCATTGGAGGAGACGGGGAGGGGAGGGGAGGGGGAGGGGGGGGGGTGATTGGAGGGTAGTTAACTGATTTTTAAATAAAGATCTAATCAAATATACTTGCCTATTCCATTAATATCTGAGAGTGATACGAAGCACAGAAACTTCTGTTTTCATTTGAGCTCGAGGCTTGTTGAAATGAAATTAAAACTTTACAGAAATAGTAAACTACATACACTTTCACGACATTAGTAGATATTTCATCAAGTTAATCTTCTTCAATAATGCTTTAAAGTACTAGAAAATCCTAAACTACTTAAAACATAAAATATGCATGTATGTTACTGCACATAAATACATAAAATACAAATGTATAATGTACTTCTTTTGATCAAGAGTAAACAAATTATTGGAGTTTCATAGTAAACAGTTTAGATGTAATAATCTTCACCAAAAAAAAACGGAATTGTTAAATTGGAAGAGTGTCAGCTTTTTCTATGCATGATGACACATTATCGTTTTTCGGCGCATAACAGATTGCGTTTGTGAAAACACCTATATGTCTTCTCATATAAGTCAATCGATACTTAAACACTTACATATAATAATGTATTTGTTTGTATGTTTATCATTCTTAAGAGATGCAAATAATAATCAGAATAGTAATTATTATCCTACAAATAATTCAAAATATTAATGTTTAAATATGATGTGCACATAAATATAATGTTACACTTTCATACTAAGCCTTTTGCCATGGCGTGGATGAAAAGAGATTATTATGAGAGAAGGAGAGTTGGGGAGAAGCAGAGAAATGAAAGAACAAAGAGAGAGAGAGAGAGAGAGAAAGAGAATACAATTTTTGTTTGAAACTGTTTTATACATACTCATGACTATCATGTGACTTGCCTATTAGTAGTACAACAACGGTCATATCCGTGATAAAAGATATCTTTTACTTCCAATTTGGATACGTAAATGTGTAATTAAATAACAGCCGGGTAATTATCGTTGATAGATATCTTCTTCGTTACAGGTAAGTGAGACATTGTAGTATATGATGACAGCTAACTCTATTATTATGGAAGGTATTAATGAGTAAAGAACAGGGAAATGACAAGTGATCGTGAATGCTTTGACTAAATTCTTTTACATTCGGGGATTTCTATTCTTGTTAATTTCTATTAAGTTACTTTCCATATTTCCCTTTTTTATGGGGTGATGGAAAAACAAATCTAATGACTTACAAATTAAACATCGAATCATTATAATATCGTTCCCTAAATAAATCAGAATATATAATGCCACGTCATGCTTGATATACCGGTAAAGTTTAAATTTGTAATCAATGGATTAATTGCTTATGAGAAGGAAAAGGATATATAATAAAAATTACCCTATCAGTGTTCAATAGATATTCAAAATATTAGAATATTAAAGGTAATACAAAGTTTTGGGAAATTTTGAAAATTGGGTATTTGTGATTCTTTACAATTTTGATATATTTGGATGCCCCTGTGGATGTAGTATAAGCACTAGAAAATTTAGCCCCTAAAACACTTCTGCTTTCGAGAGAAATTGAATATAACAATTTACCGGTGCTCCCGGTAAATTTCAATAAATTTCAATATCACCTACAGCCGTACAATTGGGTAGCTGCGACCATGAAAATCCTAGAATATGTAGTTGTGATATATAATTTCCAAACGGGAATAGCTAAGCGGTCGATTTTAGTCAAGAAACATTGTTTTATAGCTTAAATAATATCTTGACCTTGAGAGGGAGCTATACAACATAAAGATTTTATTTACAATTTCATAACTCTAGACTTGATTTCAACCGCGACAACGACCACTGAATGTTGTAGGATCGTATATGCTTCCAATGTGTTCATTTGAACCAAATTCATGACCCCATACCAAAACTTTGTATTACCTTTAATTTTAACATTAAAAGATACAAAAATAACCTAAATTGCATTCCACCCCAAATTACACAAAGGGGCAGCGTTTAAACATCCTACAAACTATATTTCTACTGCAAAATAATAATAAAATAATGATAATACAATAATATTGGAAGGCTAATAATTGGACTTTTACAGAAGTGTGTATTTACCAATATATAGTAGCAATAAATTGTTTAACAAACGTTCTAATCGTAATCTTCTTTAACGATATATAACCATAAAAACGCCTTTAATATAGTTATTTGATAAGAAAGATGTAAGGCATAACTTCACCTCACTCTCCATTTCGAGGACAAGCTATTAACTTTCAGCCGGTGAAGAGGAGCAGTCATTGCGTAACAGATAATGAGCCAATTTCTGGCTGCTAAATTCATGTAACTAAAAGCGGAAGAAAGGCCTTGTTAATGGTGACTTGATTGTTTTATAGCCTAGTTAGTCACCCGGGGGCGCAATTCCCATAATAAATCGAGACACCTGAGAAACCTGTTTTTCTTTAAATAGGCTAAAATGAAGGTGACAAATAATTAGTTATCATGTAACGAAACGACAGGTGCTCTGATGTCCCATATTTTTCAACAACAGGATACAAATAAATACATGTCAGAATAGATTTCGATAAAATTAGTTTTTTTTGTGTTCATTTCATCTCATTGACTGTCTGTTATGGAAAATGCGTAATGTTATTTTTAAGCATTAACTGCACGGTAAAACCTTGAACATTTAAAGACACATAATTATATTTTCAAAGAGTTTTAAGGCATCAACATTTTTTTTTGGCATGAAAGTGTAATACTGTTACAACACGAATTTAACAAAAGAATTTTACGGAAACATATACCACCTGCCTATATCTTATATGATCATTACTTCATAAAGATCTATATTTCACTTGTTTTACATTTACTAAGGGTTGGTGTAATTACTAGGTTCAAAATGAATTACTTTAACTTGAGATAAATTTGAACCATGTAATCCCATCTAAAAGTTAGACCTATTATACATTTAAAAAAATTATAGTGGTCAATATTGTGCATAAAATATGTTTCATAAATACGAAAAAGGACGTATGTCTATGTATATATATATATGTATGAACATATTGAAATTAAAAGCAATAATATCATATTTTAGTAAGGCACTTTGAATACAAAAGAGTAGAGATAGAGAAAAAAAGATGATGCATAAATAGATATTTACAGACACAGAAAAACAAACAAGTGAACATGATTGTGGGAAAGAAAGATAGATAGAAAAAGAGAGAGAGAGAGTGTGAGAGAGAGCGAGAGAGAGAGAGATGGATAGAAATAGTGAGAGAAGGAGAGGGAAAGAGAGAGAGAGAGATAGATAGAGAGCGGGACAGATTCTAGATAGAAGCATAAAGTTAGGGCGAGTTGTATCTCGGATCATTTGGACTCTGCCCCAATTCGAACAGAGATGGCGTAATAACATCCAGCCTAGCGAGCTGACGGCGAGTGTACACACAGTATCGTGCATACCAATAGTCGTGGCATTGCATGCATGAGCATATGTTTTACATCAGTCCCAGGTATGATACTTGTTATCATTATTTCAATATATATTTCTTTTAGGAACGCTCCCTAATAAATAAACACATATTCATCAAACTCCCGCGAAAATGCTTGATTTTGAAATTGATTATGAGATTTCACACCCCCAAAACACAGGCATCCATAAAAAGAATTGATTTCTGAGCAGAGGCTATCAAAATAAAATAAAACGTTTCAGTTTTTTAAATTTTAATTTCTTGAATGTGATGACTATTTTCTACTTCTTGGAATGTATCTATATTTGAAATTCATTAAAGCAATTCCAATATACATGATAATAATAATTTCAGCTATCACTCGTAGTTTAGTAAAGAAATTCCAGCGCTAAATTATATTTAGATGATTAGACTATTTTGACAATAACTTGGAGCAACAAAAAAACAAAAAGATTCACGTGATTTATTTTAAAACATGAATCTCGTGAATACAACCAGTTTCGATAGACCACACTCCGATACAATGCGATGTGAACTTGGACATTGGACGTGTCGTTGCTATTGCCATGTCGCAGAGTTCGGCAAATACACGAGTCTACTCTGTCTGCCTCGCTAGGCGTAAAGCTGTTGCAGCCATAAACTGACAATTTTCAACAATCTAATAATTCTGCCCGTCTCGCATTGGGCGATGGTAAAATAATTTCACGAAGAGGGGAAAAAAATCTCATTCACTTAGGAGAGCTTCGCACCCGCCAATCATGATGACGTAGCACGATAAGTGTCTGCTTAATGGATAAGGGCTGTTGTGATTGGCTGCTTAAAGTGATTGAGCGGTACACGTCACAGTAGTCTGGGCGGGGCTTGTGCATGGCTGAGTTGGGTGACTGAGCGCCCCTGTGTACGGAGATAACGGGGCTACTGGTATGGTGTAGCATGGTATGTGTATTAGGGGGTAGCGGTCATAGACAAGGGGGAAACGACCCATGGGTCTGAAAAGGTCTAGCTTAGAGCCGCGCAGGGCTGACACAAACTCGTGAAAGGCGAGCAAAGCGAGTAGCGCACGGGCCTCTAACCATTTCAGATGTTATACACTTGCCAACTCGTAGCAAAGTGTGTTTTACATGGGAACGCGTGGTACGATGTACAGGGATTTTGATGTATAGGTCCAGTGCCACCGAAAAAGTAGTACACAGAAAGGAGTTTGGACTTTATATTCTACGGACACACATTGAATGTTATCATTACCAGTAGCATCTTCAGTGAAAGTCGCATCCTGGTTTTATTTGCTGCTGACCCAATGGTCACTCTCTCCCTCACCCTGGGAGTCCACTTACAACACCCATCTCGCCTCCGTGCACCCTTTCGTTACCCCTACTGGGAGATTTTTCACTCTCTTTAACGTCTTCACTTGGACAATTATTATCAACATTGGAGGCTCACACTCTCTTTAGTTTCATCTACCCTCAACTGTTTTGGGTCAACTTTTCGGTACGACACCAGGAATCGACTAAGTTGGAATCATAATTAATTTGTTTCACTTGTAAAGATACTTGTCTGGTGGCAGCCACAAGTTCTTGTTGTTGCTGACGACGACTGTTTGTGGCGGTGACGACGTTGCATCGTCTCAGAGATTATCTGACTGGAAAATGACCAGCTATCCTCAATTTGGATTTCCATACCCTGCTTCTTCTCAGGTAAGTTCAGAAAGAAAGAAAAAAGAGATTTTTATATTACTTTTCTTCATCTGTTAAAGAATATTTTACTATGTTTCATCAGAAAATTTCAATATACAACGATGTATTTCTGTAACAAACTACATCAAACCCGTATAAACATGATGTTTTTTAAAAACTTGAACTGTATTTTAATTTAAAATGTAAATTGCAGAATCGAAGTGCATTAAACTAAATAATTTTTATTTTCATGAAACCAAATTTATATTCAAGTGATTTGCCTCGTCTATAATGCAATATGATATTTTGCCAACTTTGGGGCAATGTGCCATTATTGTGATTTGTAGAAAAGACGTACTTAATTGTAAGCAAACTTCGATTTGAGAGTAAGGAATTCGTTTTTACAAGTTAACTCTAACTTGATTAGTAGATGCAGGGCACTCAAAAGTCAGTCTGCTATATACGCACACGACTCCATACAATGTAACAGAGCGGAGCGGTAGTCATTATCTCCCGGTCCCAGTGCGGCCGAGGATACACCTATGCATACCCTCATACTCTACGACTTGGAGTTAGTTTATTGTATGACCTGAATTGGTTTAATAGTTAATCATTGGTTTAAGTTCAGTGAGTAGATGAATTGTATTATCAATGTGCGGCCTGCTGAAACTAAATTTTAATTCTCAAGTTAGAAAGTGATTAAGACTTTAAAATACCCCAAGGCAGTTCTTAATTATTAATTAATTGTAGATACTGGCATAGGAAAGAGAATATTTAATGGACATACTTGATCTAGATATTGTAAAGAATGTTCTGAATATGTCTACCAGGCTTCAATATCCCCGTAAACATTCTTTTTCATCGTCATTTAATCGTAATAATGATTCAGTCAGACTTGTTTGACACATAATAACATTACCCTCAACTGAGCTGAATCGTATTAACGGTTATTAATTCCATTATAAGTTGATGAATACGATTGCTACCAATTAATAAGATTATCACCCACTTTATTGACGACCTTTTGAAACGTGTTAAATTATTTCCAGACCGAGCACGCGTATAAAAGGCTACTCGGCGTCCATCCTTTTTTTCTTTTTAATTTATCCCAATTATGTTTTGAAAGATTTTGAATCATTGATGATTATTTTGTATGAAAATAAGGCGTTGGGTCGTATCATTTGGTTATGACCTACCATTTTATGATTGCCTCGCTGCTCTATGAGCCGCAATTTAGGCGTTTATATTCCACCTGTCATAGTGCTGGCATTGTCACCTTGTGATAGAGAGAAAGACAATGGCACAATGTTACAGGGTTGGGGTAGAATAGAAGAGAATAGAGGCAACACGCAGCGCTTGTAATTAAAAGTAAATCGAACATGAAGAAGAACAAAAGCCAAAGTAACTCGGTCAAATTATCATTTCTCTCTGTGTTATACACATGTTAATTGGCGTCTTTATCATTTGTTCTTTACTAGGGTAGATGATTATAATCGGTATAATTAAAGGTTAAGTCATTTTTCATCAATGAAGGAAAAAAAACAATGTAAACAAAAATTAATGACGCTTGGATAGAAAATATGGGATCCTGGATTAATTATTCATTGTTTTAAAGAAATAAATGTCACTCAGAAAATACTGTTAGTTTAATGTGCTTTTCATGAATTAAATAAGACGCTATTTAAACTTGAGAAATAGAATTTGGGATAAAGTATGTTTTGTTATTTCTCTCTTTTCCTTCCAGTTACTCATGTCTGCCGCGGCTCCCGCTACCACATGCTGCGAATCGGGTCGCCCGGTGGCCAGCGATCCACACCCTGGCCAGGCCGTATGTTGCCCGCCGCTAGACAGCCGGGCAGCGCTACTCCATTCAGCTCGGGTCTCGGGCCTACCCACCGCACTCTACTCGTCGCCCTACGCGGCCGCAGCGGCGGAGCAGGGATACGTGCACTTCGCTGCCGACCCGTCGGCTTTCTACTCACCTCTGGTAAGTCTCCTATCTTTTATTTCTTACAGAATGTTTCGCGGTAAGAGTTTCGATGCGTTATTTAGGCTCAACTTTCGACAGTATGAAGTGAAAATTAATGTAGACAATTTAACGATTTAATCTAAATTATCCGATGAAGTTAGCATACAGATTCACAATTTGATAACAGACCAATAATTCTAAACCATTTCACTTTCTGTTCTCTTTTCCACTTGACCTACTTTATTACCACCATACTTCTAAAGACTTGTTCGGCATTATGGGATAAAAGATGTAGCAATATCAATTTTATTATGGTTAGATAAACAAAGCTAGATGGATAATGTAGCGTTATGTTATATCTTTTTATTTCAATGTACCCTTTTATGATAACATGACGAAATGTTATTATGAGTTGAAACTCATATATTCAAAAATTGTGACAGTGTTGAAGAAACATTTAGTTCAACGACTCTGCGAATGGATTATGATATTCATAACTCACCAATCTTAGCCGGAGGGAAGATTTGATCGAGAAGAAAGCTTCCCTTTCACCATCAACTCTAAGCTCATCAATTATCTCTCATTCATTGGGAAAAAGAAATGATCCAAATTTGGCACGAAGAAAAGAGAGAAATAAATTATACCGCATCATTGTTATCTCACACAATAACGTCAGAAGGCGATACGGATAGACAGATTTTATCAAACAAATTCTCGAATATAATATTTCTTCCTTTTCTATCTGTCTTCGTCTCTCCATTTCTCTCCTCCACTCTCTGTTATGTTTCTAAACTTGCTACAAAGTTTAACAATTACGTTTCTAATAGTCAGGATATAATCCCTCTAAAGTTCGATGTAAATAGCGTGAAATAGGAGATCTTCTTATAATAATGTGCGGTTAGCATATAATAATATGTGGTTAAGATGTATGAAATGTTAAGGTGTAAAAGAAATATCTGGCAGGGAAAAGAAAGGGTATCGTTGGTCAAATTGAGAGGATTTCAATGGTGACTTTGTAAATACACCAGGATAATAAAACGACACATCGCGTTTGATTAACGAGTAAATTGTTAATCTGTCAACAGAAGTCTATTTTTCAAAAAAATATGGTGTTTGTGTTTAATGTTTTGACCAAACTAAGAATTAAATAAAGTATATTAAATTTCAAAATAAACAAGTCATTTATAATGATCATCAGTTCTGTATCAAGTTTTTTTTAGTTTAACTAGATTAACTACAAACTGATCTTTATGAAAAGTCATGATGTTGCATTTTGTTGATTTAATTCTAATAAAAAACAAATAAACACGGAATGGAGTAAGTGAATACAATCGTCGTAATGTATCGTAACTATCTAGATGTATGAATTGGCAAACAATCATTTGATATCTTTGGAATGATCTTAATGTAGTTGAATAAGTTGTAGTAATTTTATGCAAACTTGGTGTCGTAATTTATTGTTAGTTGTTATTCCGGGCATATGATCTAAAAGGAGAGATGGTTGGGATGGATACAAACTGATATTTGTGATCGTTTAAGAATGAAAGATGCGAGCAAATGGGAAGTTTGACTATCATCATCTGGTTATTGCATCAATTATTTAGGCCATCCCCCTTTCCATGACTGCCTCCATCTCTCTCTCCCTATGTGTCCCTGTCTGTCTCTCTCTTCACCCTTTTTTTTTCTTTCTCCTCCGCCCGAGTTCCTCCCATTTCCTCTCTTCCCCTCTCCCTCCCCCTCTCTCTCATCTCCCCTCTCTATACGCCTCTCCCCTGTCTCTGTGTCTCTGTCTGTCTCATTGCCCCCTCCCTCCCTCTTTCTCTCCCCACCCTCTCTCTATCCCTCTCTATCCCTCTCTATCCCTCTCGTCTCTTTCTCTCCCTTCATTTTCTCAATATTTCGCGTGACTCCTTTCATGACCAATGAGGGGCTAAATGGGCGATCATAAGTATGATGCCCCGGGCAATATAATATACCCCTCTAAAGACAGTGATATAGTACACAAATATACTCCTCTCTACAGAGACCATGATTAATAACGATCATTTTCATCTACACTCTCACATCTCGGTTCGATAAACCCTTAGCTTAATAGTTTAATTACAAACAGCATCGTTGTTGTTTTTCATTTACCAATCGAGCTCTTCTCATAGATTAACTTATAAATCGGATATTGTTGTCTTATTTGTTTAAAAACCAATTTATGAAAACTCGATATGAATAAAAACCTTTGGATATAAATGAAAGATTGTGGTTTAAATTACACGAGGAGGATAATATGAGCGCGTTTATGGACACGTTCAACAACAAATATATAAATAAACATTAGTAGATCCTGGTGCTTTGTTGTTTTAGATATTGATAAAATGCAAACTAAACCTTCAATTGACAACCTGGGGGTGAATAATGATTAATAAAGTACTTGAAACGGGCATTGCATATTTGCATTGGGAAGAGCGTGTAAAACCTGCATGCAAGGTGGGCCTAAGCCACAACACAATCATTCTATACATTTAAATCCAGTATTATCGTTATAATCAGAAGCCATGCAGTCTGAATGGAGAAAAAGCATGTTCCTTGCTCAATAATAATACAAAAACGAAACATGAGATTTAGAACGGGGACACCATCCATATCCAAAAGTTATCTTAAAGCTCCTCATAACCGATGTAATTTTCGAGGCCAACATTCAACATTGCATTCATCGCTCCAAACGACTTAACCGTGCTCTTAAGCAGAGCCCCTTCTTACTTCTTTTCATTTTTTTGCCTTGTCGATCAAGCATTTAATGGTAGAGACAAGCGAAGAATTGTGTACCGAGCGATTTAATGGCGAACAATACCGGTCCGATGCAAACCGATCGATACAAGAGGCATTGTCCACTACAGATGGATGTAAAGCTTAAGGAATGAAATGCAAGAGAGTTTTAAATACAAATGATCCACGTATATAGATAATTCGAATTTGTATACCGCAAGTCCGTATGTATACGACTTTCTGTTGTCGTCAGACAAGAGATTTTAAGAAATTATGATCATCTCGTAAGTGTTCCAGAAAGAAATATGTTAATAGAAAGTATATTGAGAAGAGAGGGCCGGGATGCCGTAAGAGACTCGAAAAAGAGGGGGAAAAGACAAGATAATTAAAGAGGGGGAAATGGAAAAGAATGATCGATGAACGGAGGATGCGTTGACCGATAATAGTTTTGACGAAGAGGGACGGAAAGAATAAACATGACCAGATTAAATAATGGACCTTGGGCATCCCTTAATTTACAATTCCTCCTTATATCAGATTTCTCCCATTTTGTATTTATAAACAAGGTGAGAATCAGTTCATGAAATGCTTAATATTGTTAGAATCCAAACACAAATATTCGCTCTCATCTCCGTGTGTTGTTTAGCATCCGCTAAAATGTCAAACAGTGATCAGTCAAAATGTCAGAAAATGGATACAAAAGAAAGCAAAAAAGCAATAATGGGCCTTGTGTGGCAAGTGCCAACTCGCACAGTCTGAATTTCCCCCATTATATCTTAGATGTTAATGTGCCCTTCGCCTTGCTCTCTCCTCTTCTCTTTTTATTATTTTATTTATCTGAATTCAAATTTACTTTACATCCATCCTGAGCTAATGATTTTCTGTAAACATCATAATTGGCTCTTTACCCCCCCACCCTTTTCTATCTCTCTGTCTCTGAATCCTATCCCTCTCTACTTCTTCCCCCCTCTCTCTCTCTCTCTCTCTCTCTCTCTCTTTCTCCCTCTCTCCTTCTCCCCCTCTCTCTCTTCCCCTCCCTCCCTCTCTCTCTCTCACTCTCCCTCTCTCTGCCTACCTCTCTCGAAGTGTGTATATGGTCGGAGGAAGCGAGTTGCAATGTCAAGTGTGATGGAGCGCTGGGTTAACTTGCCTCAATCTAGAGCTCTGCCGGTAATGGAAACTTGATCGCTCGCCCAGACTCAGGGCGAGAAAACAGTTTTCACGGACGGGGGCCCCATGTTTGCAAACGGCATTTGGTTGGATAAGCGCATTGTTTGGCATTATAGCATTGGTATACATTTTCAGGACTATCATCATTTTCCTCTCTCTTGCTTTGCTTGCCTAAGATCTCGAAGATCTCAAGCTTTTAAGCGAGAATGAGAGAAAAACAAAGGGCTAAAGTTGTGATGAGTAATGAGAGAGAGAGAGAGAGAGAGAGAGAGAGATTCGGATGCCATGCGGTCAATATCACGGCAGTAAGTTTGTGTTGTGCACTCGGAAGTTGTGAATATTATATGGCGGATTGCGTCGCGAAAGAATTGTTGATGCATCAGCCAAACCTTATTGAGGTGAAACTAAATATTTTTATCAGAACGGATGAGCCGAAATTGAGAACAAGAAGTATCGCATATTCTCAGCAAAAAAATACTATATAGATACTCACAAATAAGGTCATGCTAACATTGAATGCGAAGAAAGTGGAAACGCACAAAAGGCTTACTTGCTGTTGATTATCCAGTACAGAGACAATTGTCAATTTGTCATATCATCAAGTTTTTGAATAAGATTTAATCATTTTGAAATAATTCTCAAGATCAAGGATGTGGGCGAATCTGTGGGTTCAGACTTTAACTTACCCTTTTTTGTTCTCACATCACGTACGTCACAATAGTTTCCAGTTTTCCACTCTCCAATTAGATGCAAATCCGATTAGAAATACAGTCCTGTCTGCAAAAGAATTGGTAGAATAAAATGCACAAATTCCTTCACATAATATTGAACATACATGTAGGAATTTAAATTGAAAGAATTAAATAACCAGGCAATATTTACGACACCAAGTTACATTTCGAATCATTTTCTTTAACCTTATTGTGTCAAGTAAAATGACAGTGTTATTTCATACACGATGATGTTCATTAGCTTGGTGCTAAAAACAAGTAAATAAGATATTGAAGTAAGTAGAGACCATACAGGAACAAACAAAAACAGCCTAAGTACTTTTTTTTTCTTGGGGGGGGGGGGGAGGGGGAGGGGGGACGGGTACACAACACGGAAACTATATTCCATATAATATAGGAAATAAACACCGATATGAAATCACATCAGATACACACTGAACAAAAAAGAATCAGGGAATTATGTAAGTGCGATATACTAGTATAGCATGCGATATGAAATTAAATGACCCTTATCAGTTTGGGATTAATTATTGAAAGAAATGGTGACTCGATCGCTGTATGATTCAGCGATTGTGAATAATGAGGAGGAATCAATCACGTCTCTGCCTCACCCCTCTGAGACCACTGATAATATGATTATAATCATGATGTCACCTTTTAGAAATAAATACAAATACATCTAATGTAATGACCATATCAGATGCAAATTATGTCTGCTAAGTTAATATAAGCTTTCTCAAAAGCAACCGTTGTTTCTTTTTGAATAATTATTATAAGGTATTGCCCTCCGTATTTGTTTTTTTTAATTGGATTTTTTTACTTTAATATAGACCACCAAAGGTTTGTTTACGAGATTTATTTCGACTATTGTTTCTCCTTGAATATTACAAGGTATTGTCTTACGAACATGTTTTATTTTGTTGTCTTCTGTAGTTTTACTTAGCCTACCAAGAGTGTGTTTATTAGATTCAATTCGTCTTTTGTTGCTGTTTTTCCTTGAAATTCCGGTTTGGTTGTCATTTACATCTGTCATTTTCCTATTCCTGTCTTGTAATTATGCTCATCAATTCATCCCAAGATATTGACCTCTTTTTCATTTCTTTTCCAAATCTCATCCTTTGATGAAAGTCAGTCAAATACACAGATGATTCACGATTTATAATCCGCCCAATAAATCAACTTATCATGATGATTATGATCGCTGCTTCCGTATTCAAACATTCAAATTATATGCGCACCCATCCGCGAAATTATCAAATACGCATGGAGTTGTATTAGAGAATGACGGGCCCCATTATGAGCCCCCATGCAGGTGCTTTGCGTTACCCCTAACCACAAATACTGGTCTGGACAGTTTTGAGAAATGGACCAGTAGGGGGCTACACGATTTTGAAAGGACCTCTGCCATGTTCCCTTATTAATGGGTGTAAAACAAATATTTTGTCTCCGCGAAACGGTGACTCAATTTTCGATTTAACGTGAGGACTTCCCCGTCACATGTAAAAAAAAAAAGGAAAAAAAAGAAGAAGACACCAACAAATTAAAGTAAAAGGAGGGTGGATGTTTGTTGAAGATGGAACGACAGCTTTGCAAAATGCGATAATAATATTGGATGATAATTATGTTTATTCCCTCAAATGATAACTTAATTTAAATTACTTTAAAATAGGCACATTATGAAATCATCAAGCGGTGACACATTGTTACACGCATGGCTGGTTCTTACCAAATTGTTATGGATATGTATTGTTTTCTAAATGAAATGTCATTTAAGGCAGACAAGTTGGTTCATCTCCTGCTCATTTATTTATTTAAAAAAAAACGACGATTTACTGTTTATAAATAAATGCACTCGTGTTCTCAGTACGATGAAGAAAAGCGCTTGCAAGTCTATCAGTACATCAATGGTATATTATCATAACATCGTCATTTTAAAAATTCGCATTGAATCCTTGTTTTCACGAAGTGACGGTAGTGAGGAAAATCGTAACGCAAAGTGAATGCAATTTTTTTTTCCACTACCGTCACTTCGTGAAAACAGCGACGAATTTTGCCCAAAAAACGACAATTATTTGTTACAGTTTAAAACTCAAGCTTGTAGCGTGATTACTTTTTGCATAAGTATTCTTCGACGATATTAACATGTAAGAGTTTATTTGAAGACTCAAAAGTCGCCATTAAAAACCTGAATGTAAAACGTACAAAGTTTTTTCTTTATTATCATTAAGGGGTTCAATGAAAATATTGAAAATGTCAGTTTACATGGTTAACTTCTATTGAAAGAAAAGGAAAAAGGAACTCGTTTCATTATTTTCATTAGTTTCATAAGTTACCAGTCTCGAATTGAATTCGATATCAAATTTTCTCCCCGTATTTATATCTTTGATTTCTTCTGCATTTCTAACCATATTCTATTATTTCTTTTATTGGTATTACAGAGCTCTGCGTATGCTGACTTGAAGGGTACTCCAGAGGGTTATGCCGCTGCCCTAGCGGCCCAGCAAGCTGCCTGCTACCCGTACGACCCAGCTACCTACCAGTACTATGGTGACCGGTAAGTTTCACTCAATTTTTCTTGGACATGTTAATTTTTTCAGGTCTCCTTTTATATAATTGGATTATAATTATAGAGGCCTTTGTCTTGTATTTATTGTTTGTATTCTATTTTCTTAATATCTAAATGATTTTATTTTAATTGCTCTAACCCGAGAATAGTTAGTTTTTATTTTTCTATTTTTGCAAGCTTTGCTGCACTCTTTAATTCAAATTGTTTTATTGTTCGGTTACTTCAGTTACCGCCTGTCAATATCAATTACACAAACATACAACTAAATCCCGCAATTCCTTCCCTTCATCACGATGACATTTTAAACACTCATCATCATGGAACGCTGAATCTGTCCATGAAACGCTTGAAATCAGTTTTCATCAACTCTCCATGTAATTCTGATTCGGATTTAATGGTTTAATTCCAACATCTAATTCAGCTATGAGGGGGCAACACGGCGATCGGTTTTGCTAGTAATTTAATTTAGTTCTGATTGACTGAGAGAGGGAGACCGTTGTTTCTCGTTAATCGCTTTCAGCGTAGACAGGTTATTATTGCGATCCCGGCTCGCGTATCTACCCAGAATTAGCATTATTTTACGCTGCTTGTAGGCCTAATGAAGATTTAATGAATATAAAAGGGTCTCGCGCAGGTTTCGGAATACATCGGAAGGCTTCGTTGATCGACCATGGCCGAATGCTAGCTGGAGGGGCGACGGTTGATGAAGTGGTCAGGGTTATATATTTGTATTTTTACGAGGAGAGGGTAATGACAGTCAAGTCTATTTTTATTCTGGTCTGAATCGACGTAATGCCCGGTCAAGATTACGTATCAATTTAATCATTTACATTTTCTGCTGTGTGTTCTGCATTGTAGATACTCCAAATTTTATTGGATTTCATGTGATACTCTTATGCGGCTTCCTGCGTAATATAATTGCTATATACGTCAATCTGCAACTCAACTTATATCTGTGCATCACCATTCATTATTTGACATGCTTTCATATATTTCTTTTTATAAATATTATTATGTAAAATACGACTGAATATTAAAAGGAGTATATAATGGTACACTCCTAAGATATTACTTGTTCAATTCACTCGAAACACAATACTTTTATCACTCATTGTATAAATTATTTTACGTGAACTTTAAAGAAGTCTGTTAGACAGGTAGGCGTACAGTATTTAGAGATAGACAATTCAACATAGACAGGTAGAGATAGACAATTCAACATAGACAGGTAGGCGTACAATATTTAAGATAGACAATTAAACATCCAGCTTTCAAGTCAAGAGGCTAACTACATTTATTCGAGTATTTGTAGCGGTACCTATAAAGGCTTTGTATATGTCTGTATAGACATAAGAGGAGTACACCTGGCTTACTCAAACATTTCACAAGCTTTCATAATATAGTGTATCAAGTCTTTCAAAATGCACTTCAAACTAACATTTCAAACTCCTCATGTCAAATGTAAGGAATAGTCGGAGCAAATATGTCGAAGAATTCATGCATGTTTGTCCTGAACTTGAACATGTTTAGTGATCCGCGTTTTCAACGAGAAAAACAAGGGGCGGTCTTGTGGAAATCCTTTTGAATATTTCTACCTCATCAAAATTAATTGGTAACATCCAAGTGATGTTGTAGAGTGTACTTCATACCATGCTTAACCCTGCGCGGTCATCCCCTCCACAAAAACAATGTTGCCTATTGCCTCTTCATATTTTCCGAATCGTCTTGCGGAATTGCAACAAAAGGACTGTTTGAATGGGTGCATAATAGAGAAAGAAGTCGGTTTACTCAAGCCGAGAGACGAGAGAGTACGACTGTAGCTTTTCTCTTTGATCGTCCGATGTTGGTTCTTAGCAGTCGTGATCGTTCGACTTCAAACCAGAAAAAAAATCCAGTCACTACTAAGTAGCTCGGTGCTATTCCCCCATTAGCGGCTTGTTCCCGTTCTCAATATCGCAATGACTGAAGCATTCAGGGGAAAAATAGGAATATTTGATTTCTAGTTCATGGATTTTCCAGATCGGGCGTATTTATTTTGTCTTTCATTGTATTCCAATAAATTGTGCGTCTGGATGTGCAAAAGTGCATCGCTCGCTCGCTCGTAACGGGTGGATGTCAAAAAGTACATCCATCCATGGCCGTACGTAATGACAGCCCCAGCCTTATCTTGGAGGGAATTAACTATTAACATTGAGACTGAGAAAATGCACTTTTATAATTCATCTCCTACAAACATAATCCAATTCTTGTTTCTGTTTTATTGATATCTTATAACTTGATTAATCTGCTACATTGATGCAAACATCTGAACATAGAGTACTAGAATTGTTTGATCTTTCGACGGGCTTTTTTTTGCGTCTTTTTTTTTGTTATCGATCAGAGATCAATCTGGTCGAGCCATTCAAAATCATATCTTCCAATTTGTTGAGATAAAAGTTCTAATGTAAAGTTTTTTATTCTCTTTCTACATGTATCTTTCAATTTGTTATTAGAAAATAGTTTCAAAATAAAGAATGTATGCTCTGTTTTAAGCACTCAAACCTGAACACAAGACTAAAAAATCAAACAATGTTTTGATATTGAATCACAAACAGAGAATAAAGTACATTTTGTTTGTTTCAATCTTGATTTTGAATTCAAGAGTTGCACCGCACTCGAAGCAATCCTGCCAACAAGCTTGTTTCAGCTCTATAAAGATCAGAGTAAATATCCATATTCACAAAGCTTGAGAAATTGAATAAGACTATTAGCACATCTCGAATTGCGAATTCGAGAAATAAACGCAATTCTTTTGAAACACACCACTCCTTTTCGCGCTATAAAACCGTTCATTTTCATATCTTGCGCTCGTATTTCACCCTAATAGTCCGTTGTATTACCATGAAAAATAATCAAGTTTCTCGGTGTCCCGGTTGTACTGGCGAGCTTTGAGGTATCTCATTGTTGCCAATTTGGGCAGTCGCTGAGGAGAATTGAGTTAGGATGAAACCCGAGGAGTTAATTTACATACGATGAGGGAGAGGAAGAGGAAGATATAAGAGGGTAAAGATGATTCCCCATCATTGTCTGGAGGGGGGTAAATCCGATACCCCGATTCCTTGCAATATTTGCAAAGTGTTTACACGCTCCGAATGAGGATGTGCATCGTGCAAGCGACTGGAAAAACTGATTGAGGAATGTGCTTTAAGTTCATTCGGCGTCTCCGAGCACCAAATCGAGAATTGAGGAAAAAATAATAATGAAAACACATCAGTTGGTTAAGGAGAGATACAATTATTCCAGCACAAAAACAACCATTCTATATGGAATACGTGTTAATATGGTATGAGGTTAAAACATCAGCGTATTTCGCGTGTCGTGTCAAATCTGAAATATTTTCTTCTTCCTTTTTTGTTTGAGGGGGATGGGGTATCAGTAAACGATCTAAGCACTAAAAATGTTAACATTTCTCTCTCTCTTTCTCTCTCTTTGTCTATCTAGCTATGGAATGGACCTGAACGGAGCGAGAAGAAAGAACGCGACCAGGGAGACCACGTCGACACTGAAAGCATGGCTTTATGAGCATCGTAAGAACCCGTACCCGACCAAGGGTGAAAAGATAATGCTTGCCATAATTACCAAGATGACCCTTACACAGGTAAGAAGAATTGTCTTAAATCATGTTTTGTTTTGTTTCGTCAAGTTTTCTCTTAAAAACACAGTGTGTTAATTGTATTTTCATTTATACTTGAACGTGTTGTTTGTAAAACGTTTTCTGTTAGTATTCTCACTCATTCCTTTTTTAATTTGTTGTTACAGAATTTGTTAACTGCCTTAGTTCATTTGACTTATTGAAATTACAATTCAAGAAAGAATTTTGATATCTTGCTTTCTTTCATAATACTTAGCCATCGTCATTTTGTTGCTTTTCTACCTTACATTCATTATCCCTGTCTAACAAAGGTTTATTTAAAATTCCTAGGGAAAATGTTGTAGTGTCAAATCACTGCAGGGAATAATGTATTTTGTAACATTTTATTTATAGCCACACGCTATAAACAGAACTGTGGCTAGATAAATTGTTTTCGCTACAGCGCATCCCAGTCGTATCTTGATCATCGTTTAGCCCTATACTGTGTATCACATACTGACGATATGCTTAGCCTTCAGGGGTGAAATATCTGCCCCAGGACGAGTCATCTTCTCGCATATCTAGCTTCTTCGTAATTGGCATTCCAATCAGATATCGACAAAATAAGTCATGCCTTAGGACACTCCGACACACACTATCATACCAGTACTGTTTTCTATTCTCCCTCTCTCTCTCTCTCTCTCTTGTGCCCATATCATCTCGCCATCATCAGATACATATTTCATCGCTTGAAACATTGCTTAGATTATCATCAGAAATTAGTGCAGTAATTTTGCTGGTGTTTTGTTTGGAGAGGGAGAGAGAGAGAGAGAGAGAGAGAGAACATGTAACATTTATGCGGAGTGTTTTCGATTTTTCCCTTGGGAGGAATTATGATTTATGAAAGCATATCAACGACATGACAAACAAAATATATTGAGAATACTCAAGTGTGAAACATAAGGCGTAAAGGAGAAGTGAGAGAAAGAGTCGGGGCCAGTCAAATGATTAGAAAAAAGAGTGAAGTCTGTAAACGTGCGTGTTGTATCCGTCCAACTGATTTAACCTAGGACTGAACTTGTTTTTATTGATTACTCCTAAATTTAATCCGGAATGAGGTAATGAAATGGTTATGGATGGAGGTGTTGAGGCAGTCAAGGTCGGAATGGATGTCGTACATCTCACCTTTCTGACCGAGCCGAGTGCTCAATTAAGATCGGAATTAAAACTACCTTGTTCCGAAATCAAACTGATTTGTTTCTATCCCAACAACGATTAAATGGATGAGATGAGAAAAGTTCAATCCTCGCTCAATCCTTTCTGAGAATATCTTTCTCTTTTGGATTATGTCTACGTGGAACCAGTTACAATGAAAACGTGACTAATTACAATTTGGTGTTACTAGGCAATTACAAATTATTCATGTGTCCTTCTCTCTTTCTCTCTCTCTCAGGTTTCGACATGGTTCGCTAACGCTCGACGTCGTCTCAAGAAAGAAAACAAGATGACATGGTCGCCAAGGAATCGATGCGGCGATGGTACCTCCGAAGACAAAGACGACTGCGACTCCGTGGGCGATGATGACGACGACGCGCGCGACATCGATGTCGACGTTGACGGTGACGATTTGGATTCGAAACTCGATGGTGAATCGCGGCTGCTGGGGAAGGATATGGACGATGACCACCACCGTGATCATCGGGACGATGAGGATATTAGAATGAGGCTGCACGAGTCTGCCAGACTGGGACTTGTGATGAGGGACAGTGACGTCATGGCTGATCGCATGGAGTCAGGTAAGAAATCATTGATGATAATATTTTATTTCATTTTACAAATAGAGAAAATACTTACGTTTAAATTAATAAGTGCGGCATGGTTTATAATCAAAAATTGTTATTGACATAAAATATTTTCTTTATTTAAACACGTTAAAAGGTGGGATCCAATTGTTTATGTTCCTACGAAATAAAAATGAAGATCTTTGAAAATAATTGCAAAGACATCGCTCATGGTTGAGTTTGTCTGCCAAGTCCCACTGAGAATATGCCTAATGAGAACGGTCGTCGAGATGTCTCGTTGCCAATTACTGAAGAGACATTGTGATATTTCTGTGACATGGATGTTCTAGATAGCAAGAAAGAATAGATATAAAAGAAATATATTGTATACGTTGCAGTGTTTGGGTATGTTTGGAAGGTACGTTATTTGATTGTTGTTTTCTATTTGTGTAGGTCCTAAGGATTCTGAACACGGCGCACTTCGGGATGATTACCGAAGAAGAAGTGGAGAATTGTTAGCTGAACACCACCGACTGAGCGGATTGAATGGCCTAGACCCACTCCGTCTCAACACATCGCGAGATTCAAACCCCAGAGATAATAGTCCTGATAGTTTACAACTAAGTCGACCGTCCAGCCCTGTACGGGTATGTGGATCAGCTTCACCGAGTCACGACCGCGCCACACCCATTCATGACGACGTGAATGACCAGGACAAATCTTCGAACTCTGTTCCTCAGAATAAGCCCAAGATCTGGTCTTTGGCTAACACGGCGACGTCCTCAACGCCTGCAGAGCGCGCCAGAACTCTGTTTCCTACCGGACTCAATGGACGCCATCCTGCTATTGCATTCGCAAGCCCCTATGACTCACCTATGTCCAGTCTGAGGCATTGGGTTAATGGACAGTTCCATGGGATTCCTCTTCCACCAGGTTTCCCCCTCCACCACTCACAGCTCGCCTTGGCCGCTGGTATGGCACACCACCAATTCTCTCATCCCCAAGGAACCCAAGGGGCACCCACCAGTGTCGTGAGCAGCGCTCAAGCACCCCTCTTAGCGACCACACCCCACCACGCCCGCTACACCATGAGCAAAGAGCTTGCTTCACATCAGAGTGGTATCACCGCCAGCATCCTCGCTTCAATTCAACACCAGAGAGAAAGTGAGTACCAGTCTCTTCATTTCATTTTATATCATGACATGTCTTTGTGAATTTTCTCTTGTTGATAATTTTGTCTGATGGCTTGCATCACACATCCTGCAAAACAATATTCTTTCTCAGCTTTTTAAATAAGAAATTGAATCAGGGTCTTATAATGATCTTTTCAAAGTGCATTAGCTATTCTTAAATTTGTCTTAAGAATTAAACATTCTCACAAAGTGGCAGAAAAAGGACATCAAAAATCCCTTTTCTGTATTTCGATGAATTTACATTGACCAACAGGCAAGCTATCACGTTGCTCAAATTGCAAAATTTGGAAGGAGAGAAAATGCCCCGAAACAGAAACATCGAGAACGGTGTAAGAGTAGGAGTGTGAGAGAACTGAATTGCTATTGCAGATGTAAAAAGGCTTGTTTTGTTGTTCAATTTTGGCGGGCATTGCTATATAAGATGTAATCAAATTCGGAAGAGTGACATCTTAGTTTTCGAAACCCCCAGGCTCAATCTCTCTCCTTTCTCAGCTTTTTGGGGTGTTCTTCTTTTATTTTCTTGACCAAGTAAACCCGACGTGTTGATTATTTCTCACCCTTTTGGTGAGCATTGGCGGGAAGGAAGAGAAGAAAAAAAATGGTTGTTGAGTCGTCACCGTAGTTGTCAGAGTGGTTCTTGATAGGAAGTTGTCTTGAGTTGTCTAACAGTATTCATGCTTAGCGCAAAATGTCTCGGGTTTCCCCATCGCACTGCCACCTAGCCTGCGGTCGCAGAGAAGGGTTCTGGAATTAGCAGAATAAATGTTTATCCTCACCTAGTGAATTACATATTAATTTATTCAAATTAGCATTTATCTGCGCAGTAACTGATCATATTATTGTCGAACACAGCAGATCGGGTGATGAAGGCTGTTTTCACCCTTGCGCATTTTTGATGTCGTAGATTTAATAGTGTGCCTATAATGCTCGCGTTCCTCTCGCATATTGCCCGAGTCCCTGTAAGAGATACTGTCGGTTTATACAGCAATCGCCTCTAACGCTTTCCACTCTTTTACTCAGCGCTTCAAACAACGACCAGTGTCTGCTCTCATTTTAATTCCATTTTCAGTATCGATGTCCACAGTTATCTAACTTCTTTGTCACTCGAGTGCTGGAATTGAATCATTACGCATATCACCCATGATATTCCGCGAAGCTTTTTTTCTAAACGGCTCGCAAGAGTCTAGTCAACCATGTTTCGGGAGAGCGTTTAAGTTTGTGGTTGTCGGAAAGCGCCCGTGCTCTTTTCCGAGTAAATTAGCTATGTCAAAAACGCCCTGTTACTTGTTATTGGATCGGACTCGTTCAGGCAACGAAACTAGAGTTTGCCAACAATTAAAGAAAATAAAACAGCGATTAAGAGAGATCGAATCGCACAATCAGAGGTAAATCTTTCAGGCGATGATCGTAAAAGCAGGTTGTGTACGCATTTTATCCATTCCGCGCTAAAGGCTAACTGGCAAAGGACTGTTGAGATCAAGCACAAAATAATAGTGAATACGTTTAGCTGGAAACGAAAGAGAGAAAGAGAGATAGAAAGAGAGAGAGAGAGAGAGAGAGAGAGAGGGGGGGATCGAGAGATCAAGCAAACAAGTGTCATCAAAATGTCGAGACAAAATCACAGAATATCTCTCTTCCTCTAATTTCAGAGAGTGTTTTCTTCTCATAAAATTCCAAGCAATTCCACTGACCTTTTCAACCTAATCATGGCAACATATTCCTACATCCCGATTCACTCTCTCTCAGCCAGCTAAAATGAAAACCGCTCGTCAATGTATGTGTTTGTGCAGTTGTATGACAGCCAAAAATGTGATTCTGTATTTTCCAATATTTCTCTATGATCTTTTTTATTTTATTTTCATCAAAACTGATTTTTAACAATCTCTGCATTTTCTTTTACTTTCTTTTGAATCTTCAGGCGAGTCTAGACAACATTCTCCTTCGCATTCAAGTGAAGAAATGCCTATGAGAACAGCATTCAAGCCAGTACAAAAAAGGTAAGCACATTTGATCAATAGCTATAGGTGCATTATAAGGTTAGGTTGAGAGAAATAATGAAAATGAAACGTGAACAAATCAGAAGCAATATAAGCTATGAGGATAGATTGAAGAAGAAGAAAAAAGAGTTCAACACCTTAAAATTTAGGTATTTATGAATTATCAAAGATATTGTAACCTTTATCGTTTACTTCATTCACAACACATTTATATCTTTGTGTCAGCGTCTAAAAGTCTTGGACATCAATTCAAATATAAGTAAAAACATTATATATTTTTTTATGAAATGATTTTCAGTCGATAGATATTTTATCTAAATTTTGTTTCCTTCTTTTTTCTTCTCCAGACCTATTCTTGTGAGTGAGAGACCATCTGAGGCGGCTGGTTCGCCCGAGTCCCACCGTGAGCCCCACCGTGAGCCAATTAGGAGACCTATCGGTCTATCAATCGAGAGACTCACTTGTTGATTACTGGACAATAAGACTGGTCAGCAGAACTGACCACTCCTTTGGTTGCTGACGCCGATTTCATGTGAAACGTTACAGCTACCATGCACAGTGGATGAAGCCAGCTTCTGCCGACGACGAACTTTCTGTTTCTTGTATAAAAAATAGAGTATAAGAAAGCGACTCCATGACTGAGAGACTTTAAAGCTATCCGCTGGGCGATGAGCTGAACTTTTTTTCTCCCCTCTTCGGATACACGAATTGCAATTTGAGGAAACAGGTCAAGTAAGAAGAGGGGATATTGGTGAGAGTGTTTTAATGATTGGAGCGGAGATTCTAACATGTATCTTGGGAGAAGAACATGATGTCGAGTGAGAAAGAGATCGAACCGGGCACCCCTACACACCACGGCCTGTCTGCATTTAAACATGAGCAACCAGCTCCTCAACTAATACCCCTCCATGCGAGGCCAACTCCCAGAGAGAGGGGTAAGACGTGTTAGGGAGATGGTAGACGGGTAGTTGGCCGAGCAGGTGAAAGACAGAGCCCGATTCCCTCACCTCATCGATACAAACATGTTTCGGATCATCGCGTGTAGAGACCCCATGAATAAAACAATACCCATCCAATTAAATCAAAGCTCTGTTTCAAACAAACCTACTGCATCTGTAAAGACAGCAAGAGATTGCCCGCTTGCTGTAAAGAATAAATTTATTGTACACTGGATTTGGGATATAAAAAGAAAGCCAAGATGGGGTGCCGGATTTCGTACACCTTGCTAAGCGCTTTAAAAGCTAAAATCTTAAATATTGAGGATTCGCTTTGACCAGGTTCATTTCCGAGTTGATCCCTTGTGAGTATTTATAGCTGTAGTAGATTCGCATGCAAGGGATCGTCGTGACATCTACATGTAAGATCTCCCGCCAAGACCACATAATCACGTCACTTAACGATGAAACCATGTCTTGGGTTTCAGACTGTCCTTTAGTTAACCGAAAACTTTCATCGTGGAAATCCGATGTTGATCTTTAGATGGGAATTCGAGTTAAAACGTACTAAAGACAGAGTCAGAGCGGAAATGGTTTCACAAAGTGAGTCACATTTTTAGGACATACAGATACCGGAAATTTAATACCGTAAACATGTCCACATCTAACAAAGATACAAGCCATCATAAATGTCGTTTAAATATCTTGACGTCCTGCATTGAACATAATTGTCTAATCATGATTATTACGTAGTCAACGCTGAATGAAAATTCAAAGAATGAACCAATTTCACTCTCTTTCGATTACGGGTATTAAACAATTACGACCATTGTGTTTCGTGTAAATTAACGAATATGTATGGGGATTTATTAATTAATTTTAACATGGTCTTAATTTTGTGGAATATGTGACACTCTTTAAGAGGGGGAAATGTTATATATGGGATGGACTTGATTCGAAGCCGAGCTATGTGAATCTTGCAATCTTCTGTATGTTTTCATTTATTACTAATCAAATTTATATTGATTGTGATTTTAAATCATGGATATGATTGACAACAGTATTAACTGGCCAGAATTGAGAATGTTTTGACTTGATTTGTAATCACTGACCTTTAAAAATTAATGATTGTGACTTTGGGGACCAAACAATGCATCGTATGCATAAACAAGTTTTGTTTTATGTACTTTGTAAAATAGAATTCGATTGGTTGTTTCAGTGTTGAAGGTTTACGTATTTGTCACGTGGTTTAAAGGCCACCAATCATAGGAGCTTTAACGTCACGATATTTGTAATGGCCGCATTGCACTATCTCAATAAGACACCACACACCAATCCTCTGTGATCTTCAGTAAGCGAGTTCGTTGATTTTCTTGTGGCATATCTTGTGATAAACTCAGTGTAGAATGCCCTTTTGCCGTTCAGTTTCCATTCGTCGTAACCTGTTTTATGTGTTGATAATCTTTTAAAATCCATTGTTTGGATTTATACACGTTAAAAAGGAAGACAATGTGTTATACTGTACAATTACCAAAGGCACGACAATTTATTGTGGTAGCCTCTGAGTGGTAAATTTGTCAAATTTTCAGAATCTCGCACCGGTATTGCTTAAAATGATATTATGGGAGTGGGTTATGTTAAGTTGACGTCAGATTTTTATGTACAAAACATAGCAATGATTTACAATGATCTTGACGAAAAGGAATTGTTATGTAATTTTATAACATTTCTAAAAGGCGGGAAATTCATGTCACCCATCCCCAAGCGAGCTGTTCTAACTGACATGTAGTATTAGTGTGCAATTATTTTGTAAAAAGAACATGAAAATGAATTTGACGGTCTGCTTAAAATGTGAGTAGAATTCTCCGTATACTAATCATAGTCTATGTTTCAAAGAAAAGTTGAGTTTTTATATAATTAATTCTTGTCAATATGTGGAGAGAAACTTGCGATGTCAATGTGTGATTATCTCTTTTGAATCCCAACGGTCTTGGACAATAGTAGTTTTTATTTTCTTGTTATTGTTTATATATTATGTACAAATAAAAATATGAAATGATTTAATGTAAGAACTATTGTCAATTAGGTGTCAATACTATTATCATAATTATCATTATTGTGTATACATTTTCCTCAAGAACTGTACATAAATTTGGAAGTGAACATTTGAAATAAAAACAGACTTCTGTGAGGGTACGAAACGATGAATATCAGGATCAGCCGAATTAATTTGTTATCACATCCTGTTGTCCGACTAACTACAATAAGTATAAAAGTAATGTAAAGCTCACGTTAAGGAGAGAAGGAGAGATAGAGATAGAGAGAGAGAGAGAGAGAGAGAGAGAGAGAGAGAGAGGGAGAGAGGGGGAAATGAGTGAAGTGGGGAATGGAACAAGAGTGGACAAGATAGAGAGAGGGGGAAGATAGATGGAGAGAGAGGATGAGATAGATATATATATATATAGAGAGACACACACAGAGAGGGCGGGAGAGAGAAAGAGAGAGAGAGAGAGAGTAAGAAAGAAATAGAAAGGAGATGTACAGGAGATGCGGAGAGGGGGGGGGGGGGGGAGGTCAGGGGGCAACGGATTTGGGACAGGGATTTGCGGAAAGAAAATTATATTGCAATTTAGAGAACAATAAATTATCTGATTATGCTGGTAGGAAAGAATGACGAACCCTTCATATAATATTTATAAAATAGGAATTAGAGTTAAAGAATAAAAAGAAAATAGAATATTATAAAAGAAGGACTGTGCCAGGTTAGGGAAAGAGACATTCGAGTTGCATAATGATCATACTTTAGTTATTCATCATGATTACCTTCCAACTCGCAACAAACTAGAAAATATAAAACAAGATGGGGTTCGGTACATGATGACGAAGCACGAGCAGCATCAGAAGGAAGAACGAAGGATGGATGAATGAAGGAGGAAAAGGAAGGACGAGTACAAGAAGAAGGCGATGTCGCTTACAGCCTGTCATAGGTAGGGAGAGCCTTGATACAGACATTGCATTTATTCATAATGCATGCGACCTGTGACTGTGACAGTGCTCATGGTCCCCCGGTGAACCTTCGGCGCCAGGGTTCACTCCGCTCCGCTGCCGCCGAATAATTTTCTTGGAGATCAAAACATCACACTGAACATTCACGGTAGGCAAACTAAATCCATGAGTAAAGATAGCAAAATTCGACTTGTAGAAACAATGTTGCATTGGAAATAAGGTTCCTTAGATTTCCAAGTGTTACAAGATAATTCGAATGGGCAGTCACCCAACTTCTAACATGTTACTATTTTATTTATAAACATACTGTGACTCATGTGAGTCATATTATAATTACAATAACACTGTTCCACACACGAATTCACAATTTCAATTTTCGTAAAATTACTGAAGATTAGATAAAAAGGGACGAAACGCCAATAGCATTTACGGTCGAAGATTACCATTTTTATAACAATGGTGTACACGAATAAAACTGCCGAAAAGCAGCATTCCTCTTGTATAATATCAGTCAAAAATGAAATAGAATACATTTCTGGGGAGTTGGTATATAGATAATGAAATCTGGTACCCGTTTATAGAACAATAATGATAATAATGTTAATAATAATAATAATACTAGTGACTACTAATAACACTTATAGTAACATAATAATAGGCCTAATAATAATAATGATAATAATTTAAAAAAATAAAAAAATCACCATCATCATCATCATCATAATTATTGTAGTAACAAAAGAGTAAGAGATAGTCGACTCTGTGATTATGAAAATATGAATTCAGTGAAATATATCAAACGTACGACGGACTTGGTATTTTAGGACTGATGTGTGTATATACCACCGTAAGCAATGACGTGACTTTGAGTAACTAAATGTCTTGGAATCCATATCCACTACAATGCTTGTAGCTATTAAGTCAAATCATTATTAAAGGCAAGTCCATGATTGTTGGTAGGGAGGGGGTTAATACATGTATTTGAAACCCGCAAAAAACATTCTTTATATAAAGAAGAGGGGGCGGGGGTGGCAAACTTTTTGTGTTCCCATGTGAATTCGCCAAAATGTATCCAAGCACGTCGTAGGGTACTTCATAGATAATTTGTTCACACACAAGTTGAATGTCTTCACACTACAATGATGTGATATGTCTTACAGGATTAATATGAAAAAAAAGTCTTATGTTGATGGCGTAGGCAACAATGGGCATTAGCAGCGTCTAATTTCAGTATAGTGCACATAATTGACATTATATTATTGGGGACTTTTAGATTTGCACGTTTACAGCTTTGACTGCAACGTGTGACGTAATTTTAAGGCACTGCGCATGCGTCACGTCGTCTCATTGGGCGATCGAGAATGCGTCAACCTTGATTTTCCTAAATCTAGTACGGTACTAGTATATGCCGCGTGCGCATACAATATACAGTTCCTCAGGTAGACAAAGGAACATCCCTTCCCTGCTATTATGTAAAAATGTGTAGAACAAGTGTCACATGCATATTCACCTGTTCTACACATTTTTACATAATAGCAGTGAAGGGATGTTCTACCACAGCAGTAGGCCATTTTCGTAATGTAACCAAATTTAATGCATATGTCTTTGTGAAGTGCCTCAATACAAACTATTTCATTCACCTGATAAGAATAATAGTATTTCAATAGACAGAATCCTAACTGCAGTGCATACATTAGTTGTTGCCACGTTGGACAAACATTATGGCTTGACCTACTTAGCAACACTTAATATATGCAGTTGCATTCTGACTATTGAAATACTACTATTCCTATCAGGTGAATGAAATAATTTGTATTGAGGCACTTCAAAAAGACCTATGCATTAATGTGGTTACATTAAGAAAATGGCCTATTGTTGAGGGTAGAATGAGGAACTGTATATTTTGTCCTCTTTCTTTGTCTGTCATGTAATTCATAGTGTTACTTCCTGCATGCATGTATATCGTCGAGTGCAATCTAAAAGATTTCTAATTGTAGTCAACGTGGGCAGTTGAGTACGTTGACACGCATGATCAGTCGGCGTACGTCGTGTTCTCGTCTACTCAATCTAAAAGTCCCTATTCTCGCACAGACGGAGGACCATCTCATTAAAACATCATGCGTCCAAGCAGAAATTAACGTTTTTAATTATTAACACGTTTCCCTGCAAATATCCACGTACATGATTAATGCATCATTTTTAACACATCATTATCGAATTGAGAGTGTTAAATCGTGTAAGCATGCCATTGTGGTAATTCATTCTGCCGTTTTCTGATAAACGCGACTGGTTTTCAACATTATTGATAATCTGAAAAACAGTCGTAAGATGTTTTGATTACTATAGAAAGTGTCTGAAATAAAAGGAGAGGGAATTTGGTGATTAAACTGATTTATCTACGTGTTGAAACGGGAAAGCTAATAGAAATAATGAGCTTTTAGTTATAGCCTATCAAACTACGTTTCAATACATTGGTTTTATGGATATTATCTAAAACCATACTAATTTCTTGAATTGAATACACGTACCCTATTGCGAATCAAATACAGCCACGTACATACTTAAATGGATCAATTAATAATGGTACCCATGCACGCTAAAATCAAATCGATTCGGTTTTTATTTTATAAAAACCAAATAATCTAAACATAAAGGATTATTCTAAATTTCATTTCACTCATACAAGCGAGACAATTTAAAACATTAACCATCAATTTTGTCATTTTATATAAAAAAGAAACGAAACGTTTTAAACAATAGCGTCATAGTAGATGAAGTAATATTACCAGGTACTGGTTATTTTCACTGTTCAGGAGTGTATAATTACCATTCACCCTTTGTGTGCACAGAAGGCGAAACATGATATCCCTAGCGTAATCTTCAGGTGCGACTAAAGGAAAAGTTGAGAATAAAAACCAGATGTATTAATCACGCATGCAACATGATGATAGTCGGCTATGACACGTCTAAGGGGAAACCCTGTTCAAATTAAATCATATGGTGAAATTAATGAAATCAAAGAAAAAGAAAAAGCATCGAAGATGAATTACGAGCAGAAGTCGTTGACCGCAGGGGTTTGAAAATAGTCGCTGGATCGGAGAAACGGCTCTTTCTGTTATTTCCCGAAGACAATCCCCTGCAATGTCGGAGGGATTAGGTCGGGTTAAGGAGAAAGGAAATAATAGGAAATGGTTTATGTGCTTCGACATGAGAGTCTGAGCCAAGCTATGACAGGAATGAGACCCTATGGACGAAGAATCTCACAAGACAAACATACTAATCAATTCAAGAAACCAAAACATTTTTAGATTTTTATATTGACCTGGTATATTCCCTCCACTTTGTCTTTATGCTGTTCTAGCAATTGCAGACATTTGACGTTGAACAGAACCATGAAACGACGCGACGGAAGATTGGTAGGCCACCACAAGATATATACAGCTTATCTAATTTCGTTTCTTTTATCATATATCTTTAAAAATAATGAAATTAAATGCGGTTTTATTTATTTAGACACATGTCATCAGTTTATTTCTCACCTTTTCCGTTTCCCCCAAAAAATGCGTCCATTTGCCCCGCCTCGTAATCTAAGATGCCTTGTTAGAGATGGGACCGATATATCACCGTTTTTCACAGCTTTTATCGTCATTTTGTCGTCCTTCATTAACGTTAAGTAAAATTCGATATGATTTAAACAGGAAGAAATTGAAGCCAATTCAATCCAAAACCACAATTAAGGGGATGTAGATCTTAAGATCAGCTAAACCTCAATCATTGTTGAAATATATAATTTGTATAGGTCAATTTCATTTTTTCATCCAAAAAGTTGTTTATTATTGTAGGCGCACCTTCCCAATATAATGGGACTTCCGATATACGTCTTAATAGTTTTTATTCAACAAAGCTCAAATCTGAAATATAAAAGTCCTTTCTTTTTTTTGAAGGAGAGTTTGCGGTTTAGCATTGCTTTGTTTAATTTTCTTAGATTATCATTGTTTTTGTAGCTTATATATTGCAGATTGATATACGTCACAATGAGTTTGAAATCTTCATAGTTCAGATTTAAAATTCACCAACATTTCTCTATTTTATGAGAAATCGATGTCAAGAGAAAGATAGAGTCCTTTTCCGAATTCTTCGATTAAAATTGTTTATTTTTATTATTATTTTTAATTCATGAAATTTATTACCAAGGGCGTCTCTAACATAACAGGGTAGGGTGCGGTGGAAAATTAACCATCATGATAATACATTTGGCAGCATGAACTAATGAAATGTTCTCAGGTATTACTGTTTGCCGACAATGATTGATAAAATAAATTCCTAACAGGTAAACAAACAAGATTTATATAACCCTTCTTCTTAAATTCTAATATATTGTACTTCGATGGAATTGCTCTATCAAACGAAACATATTTATAATTGTTATTTAAATGATCTACGTTAGGTATATATCATGTTTATGACTTTAGTAAATGGTAAATTGTAAATTGTCATTCTCAAACCGTTTTACTATCATTATCATTTGTAATTGTGATTGTGATTATAGTTTGAATCAGATAAAAATCGAGGTAGTCGGAACATATAAGTATTAAAGGCATTATTTAACAATGTTTCCAGTATATTACAAATCTGAGATTCATGGTGATAATAATGGTGTAATAATGCAGCCCTAAATTAATTGCGCTTCCAAATGATCATGTAAAAAGCAAAATATTTGAGTGACCGGTTTTACCATACTATTTTTCCCCAATAGACTGTAGTGTTATACAAAACTGTTAAAAACCATTAGGAAAATGGTTTCTTAAATTTCGAATTCCAATCATAAAAATCTTGTTAATCGATCATACAGTTGGCTTGTAAAAGTCATGGGATTCATTTCTGACCTAAAAATTTATAATTATGATTGCGGCACATTCGAACTAAATCTAGGATTTTGTTTAGAATCAGAGGCAAAGTTACCTAATACTATTAATGATGAAGATAATCATACGTATACATAATCCAGTTGTAAGCCTATACTTGATATATCAATGATTCATATATATATAAAGTTCTAAATCCAGTTTACACCTCTCTTACAAGACATCACGTGACCTCAATGATGACGAATAAAGCATGGGTCTCCCTGCCATCTCGCATTCGTCTTTTCACATCAATTGCTGTGGTTTTTCTCCAAAAATAGTTTTGATAAACTTCAAGATCTGTGACATTCACTGCCATTCAGTCTCCCTTTCTGTCGTATGCCACACACAAAGTATAAGGGTTAGAATGTGAACTCATCTAACCTCTACAGCACGGTGAATGCCCGGCCGGGTAGTTTGCTATTGTACCTTCCCAAACCTTACCTCACCTTTCCGACCCGAAACTGAATATCAAGAAAGGAGATACTCAAGTTAATGATTTCTTCTATCATTTTATCATAAAGGAGAAACTGTTCAAATATTTTTCTTAGAAAGAAATCGCGGTTTTACCCCCCTCACCAATTCTCATGTGTTAACCGCCGTGAATGGTGAAGTAACAACTTATGTAGAGATGATGTTTTTTCTGTCGATGAGGTAAATAGAGGTTTGAACCGAGCGATGGCCTGGGGCAGGGTTTGGGACTTTCAAAAGAGGGGCTTGTCGTCGTGGGAGCTACAGTATAACAGTCTCTCGATGGCGTCGATTAGAGGAGAGGACCTGTTGGATGAAAGCTGGTATTTTGGAGACGTAAAGACCACAATGGGTCAACCGTGATTAAAAACAAAGAGAAGCCTTGGTCTGATTCTGCTCTTTGTTCTCCCGAGTATTGCTGAACTTGAGCATGCATGCGACCACCATCTTCTCTTTTTCCCACCCTCCAATTGCAAGTGTTACTACCAAAGATGAGCGAGACCAATTATTCGTGCTTCTCCCCTGTTTCTCTCTCTTATCCAACGACACTGATTTAATCAGTATTCACTAATGAAGAGCTCAGGATCGTCAGATACCATAATTGTCCGTTATCTAGCGCCTTAAACATCCATCATTCCATCATTGGGGTGAATAGGAGTAGCTACCAAGAGCGATTTTCGGGATACCAATAGCCTGAGGGGTAATAGCGAGCCCCCGTCACATACAAAGCGCTCTCAATGACGCCATAGTCGGAGTGGTAATTGCCTAGAGCAAATTGTATCGAAACTGGAGAGCGCAATAGGGTGAACTCGATCGCCCTGATTGTTCTGGTATTGGACGTCGCGGTGTTTAGCGCTAGTGTAAAAACAACTAGATGATGTTGACTATGGAACGCCAATCTATACACAATAACTGGATTGATTGATTGATTATTGAATAATGAGGGTTATAAATACATCAATACAGCGCATTCTTAACTTTATTTTATAACTTCATTTTTGTTTTCGATTAAAATCTATACTGTAAACAAGTTTGCCTCCTATATTCAGTTGAAATGCTTAACATGTTGAATGGAACGAAAAATTTTGCAAGAAATATTGTTGGTGAAACGGATTACAAAATACATCAACTCAAATTACAGGTAGGCCCTAATTACATTTTTTTAGCCTCGTTTAAAATAAAATGCTCTGTAGACACATTTTCACCTATCTTCAATTGACACGGTATATCCGTGGAAACTGTGGAACAGTTTCTACAATATTGATGAGAAATTCAGTCTTACAAAATAATACATAACTTCAATGCAACGCTAACTTTATTTTGTAGCATGACTTTATAATATCGATTTTTCTAATTTGTTCTGTAAAGAAATTTGCCTACAATATTCCAATGAAATGCTAAATGGAAATAAGCCAGTTTTTATAATGACTTATACTTGTTGTTGAATTGGTTTTTACAAATACATCAATCCAAATCATGCATTAGTTATTTTCTAGGTGGGTATTTTACTTTGCTATGTAAACATGTTTACTTCTTATGAGCAGTTGAAATGCTAGATGAAATTAAATAGTATTTGTTATAACCAAAGATGGATTATTCTTAATTGGGCTAACAAAAATCTCGAGTTTACAAAATATAAGTTCAATACACGCTCAAATATGTTGTTAAGCCTTGTTTTCGAATTCGCTTTTTTAAACATATTATTCTTTTCCCTTTATGTTCAATTAAAACGCAACATGGAGAGATTAATAAAAAATGATTTATATCATTAGGCTTACTAATAAACATCGTTTCAAATCATGCATAGCATTCTTTTCAAGCTCTGTAAACAAGTTTTTGCTAAATTTTGATTGAAACTCTGAATAGAAACAAAATTTATTTCTATATGATGTGATTGGTCATTGAATGATATAATAAACGTTTGAAATCTTATTTTTTTCCTATATTTCCCAAGAAATTTGCCCTGTAAACATGTTTCCCGTTGTTTAATTGAGAGGCTTCGTGTAAATATGAGAAACTAGCACACGTAAATGCTCTTTCTCTCAGATAACATGAAACGATCATTAATAATTTCTTGAACTGTTCATACATGTACTTCATTTTCACTACAGGTGTCAATATTGATCGACTTGATTTCACAACAGCTGATTTATGTTGTTTACCTCTTAGGTATGTTTTTTTTAAATGCCTATTAGGTTTATTAATGAACTGATACATTTCTACCAAAATATTAATTGGTAATTAAGATGCATTAACTGGTAGAATATTCATCCATAATGATCCAAAAAATATTTACTACAAACCCGAAGTTAAATTCACTTGTTAAAAGGAGAGATACCGGTTGGTTCTAATAACAAGAGGATGTACATTAGCTTGTATGTTTAGGGGAGACAGATCCGTCAAAATCTACGAAAACGATTATACATTAAGACTCAAATATCTATAATCTAAACAAGTTTCATAGTATTATCTTTATAATTATATTATATATTGATCAATTGCAATGAAAGTATAATGGACTTAGAAAACGTAGAAGGCGAAGCAGAGGATGAAAACGGAAAGACGAGAGCGTTAAGCAATTTTTTAAGGCATCTTTTTCAAAGGGGTGTATTAACTAATGGGTGGTTTTGATACAGAAATGGATGCTAACGAACAAAATAATTAGTTCTAGTAATTGACGAATTACATGGTATTGTGGATCTCTACACTGAGTCACTTCTCAATAATAGTTGCACATTCATCGCAAACTATGTGAAGAACAGGCTTCTTTATATTATTTCACTTTCTCTACACTTTGACTTTCCACATCTCCCACCCCCCCCCCCCCCCCACTCCATCCAATTTCCTTTCGTTCATTTCATCATACAACAATTACATGGACACGCATGATTCGGAGTGAACTTGAAGAGAAGTAGAAAAAAAACGAAGATTCTCTTTCTTTCCCTTTCTCGTCTTTTTTGACGACGACCACCACCAATCGGAGAGGAATGAGATAAACGTGTCGCATCCGTCTTGTGGAGCTCAGCTTTGAGAGCCAGCAAGCAGTCGAGAATGAAAATAGATTTAGTGGCCATTGATCACGGGCAAGAACTCGATAATCATCCATCATCCGTCCCGCAACAAAAGCCTGGAATTAGCGAGAGCTACATGGCCTCAGGCCGTGGTGTCACGGAGCCTCGACGGTTATCACCCCGCGATCGGGCTATTAACAAGCCAAGCACAAGCCACGAACGCTGTTTTCTTTATGGAATATGAAATGCGCTCGCCCTCGTTATAACGTCAAAACGATACTCCGTCGCGATCGCTCACCGAGAAAATAATGGCTCAGTATCTCGCTCGGAGTAATCGCTTTCCTCTTTTTTTTTCTTTTCCCCATCTCGCTCTGATAAATGTATTTCTACAGCGTTTTGTCTATTATTTATGCAGTGTTAAACAACCTGATATTTGTGTTAAGACGGTGTTTTAGTGTCGAGATCTAAGATAAGTGCTTGAAGTGGTTTTGAAAGTTCACATGAATATTTATGACCATTTATGAACTTAATTGGGCTTGATATTGATCGGGGTCACGTGACCAGCCTTTTACACCTAAGCGCCCGAGTCTTATAGAACATTATCCCCCGGAATTGTGATGCGTGCCAAATGGAAAAGCAAAAAGAATTGCAAGATTTTTTCTTGTATGCTTTGCTGAAAGGAGGAATTGTCGGATTTTAATGAGTGCACCGCGATTGATATCAGTTTCTTTTAGATGACTGTGACAGTATGCTAGAGAAATATTCACTGTAAAATTGTATAAGGTAAGCCAAGGCCTCTTGGCACACACGAATAGAATAAGGGTTGTAGGAAATATGATGAAAATACTGAAACGGGACATACGACGAGTACTATCACTTTACAAAAAGAATTGAACACGATTCGAACACTTTCGAAATATCAACTCACGGGCAATTTCAATGCGCTATGGTATTCGGATGACGCGAGCGTCATTGCAATGTTCACATATTTCTAAAAGGATGAAATAGTATTAAGTTGATTTTTCGAAAGTAGTTTTTCATATAAATAAAAACATAAACAAAATTCCTGCCCTTTGATTTTATAGCCAAAGTATAAAAAAACATAGAAACAGAAAATACGGTACGGTATGTGTGTGTGTGTGTGGGGGGGGGGGGGGGGGGGAGGGGTAAGACAAGGGGAGACCGACATAGAAATAGAACAGAGATAGAAAGAACAATACAAAACGTTTAAGAAAGAATGAGAGAGAGAGAGAGAGAGAGAGAGAGAGAGAGAGAGAAACAGACAGACAGACAGAGAAAGGGAGAGAGACAGAGACAGAGAAAATAGGGAGAGACAGAGAGACAGAGACAAAGACACAGAGAGAGAGAGAGAGAGACAAAGACACAGAGAGAGAGAGAGAGAGAGAGAGAGAGAGAGGGAGAGGGGGAGCGGGATGAGACAGACAGACAGACATACAGACAGAAACAAAATGAGGAGAGTCAATGAGCCAAACATACGACAATCTAACATTTCCTTTTTAAGAAAAACGTGGCTCTTTACCAAATGTCTATATTACACCAAGGAGCGAACAAACACACAGGGATATAAGCTATCTCACATTTGCCTTTCCAAAGTTTGAATAAAAGAAATAACAAAGTAAATTACACAACAGTGTCCTTAGATAACCTTTATATCATGCAAGAAAAGACTCTAATTATAGCACTCGATATAAAGGTCATTGAGTCATTCTACTGAATCATCATATTCGCCTCCTTTACCCGTCTTATCAAAATACAAGTGCTTGTAGTTCGATCCAATCAAAATCTCATTAATATTCAAAACGTTATCTAAAAGATAAATCGTTGCAGAATCTACAAGGGGTTCATGTTAGTCAAGATACCTGAAGGTCAAAAATAGCCCATTATTTTCCCTTTATAGCTTGTAAGGGGAGATAGCCCTTATCGGTAACGTGATGTAGCTACAACCTGGTACAATGCTCTACAGCTACTCAAGCAAACAACGTAAATTTCATTGTCAAGAATCAATAACTATAGTTGTAATCTATCTACTTGAATTTTCGAGTTGATTTATGAGTTGATTTTCACTGTGGCATCGAATGTAGATTATAGGATATATCGAACGCTTCAGGTAAGATTTGTGTCACTGATAATGATGTTTGCTGTCAGGCAAGGTGCACTCACATTATTATAACAAACATTCTCTTGTAAAGAAATGGAGACATAAAACTAAATCAATTTCAAGGTACTCTCACTCTCGGAAAGGTACCCGGACCATTGGTTTAAATGCATGATCTAGACACTCAGTTTGAACTTGAAGACAAGGGAATTCTAGCGTTATTATATTTTCAATGATAATAGCTCAGAAAAAGTGCAGCCTGGTTTTGAATGTACATTTGCAATACAATTTCAGATATTTGAAGCCCTGAAGTTGTGGTTAAGTTTGCACTGTACATTGTTAAGAATCTGATTAATCAATGGAAGGTTTGACCAAACCTGCAAAATATTTGTAAACAATAATTTAATCAATGTTAATTTCCCAATTTTAAGCCCGTATATACATGTCAGATAGGTGCATGAATTCAGCAGTAAGTCTTCATCAAGGCTATGACTTTCCTTAAGCAGAAGGAAAGGGGATGGAAAGAGAAAGAATCCTAAAAACAGTCATTTATGGCATGAAATTGTACATATGTATATATATAAATAATTCATAAAATAGTGTGTGGCAAAAATTGTCAATTGTGACTGATTGCCAAACAAAATCAAATCAAGAAGAAGAAGAAAAGCATAACATTACGTTATTTAAACGCATTAGTATACATACATTTCAATTTAATTTCAATTTATTGTTAATTGAAATTTGTTATTCTATTTGTTTACAACCGAAATAATTCAAATCGGTTCTGATCCAATGTATTGCAGTTGGCTCATATAAATGATGCCGTTGTCTCCGAAAGTAAAGAATTACATTGACATATTATATCAAATGATTTCAAGGAAAACGTTAAATTAAAGAAGAAAACAATTTTTCAAATTTTTAATGGGTCTCAACTTTTAAAAAAATATGGCAAAATTTGAAACAAAGATAGACCCTACCATCTCATACCATATATTCTATCTTACTCTAAGAATTATGAATTTAATGCCCATCACTCGATTTATTTGATGACATTTCGAATAAATGTCATTCGTTGTTTTGACATCTGCAGGTAGGCTCTGGCATGAAGGGTAATACATTTTGATGAAAATTAGAAGGAGATGTAGGATCTCTTAACAGTAAGTAGACAAAGAAACTATTAATACGGTGATATATATTTACTCACTTAATGACGTAAATTGCTTCATGCTATCAGAAGCAATGTCAACAAACAAGAAATCCAGATATTTCTGGTCTTCTCAATAGGAAGAAAATACGCCCTACCAAAAATAGATGAGGTATACCGTCCGTTTGTAATCAGTTGACATGTTTACATACTTCAGCCCGTCAAGTATATTATGCCTGTTGTACACGAAGCGATGTTCGTTGACGCACTGTTGCGTCAGTGACTGACGCGGTCTTTGACGCAGCATGTGAGATAGACATTGTACAATAAGTGAATGTAAAATGAGCGGTGCAAAAGAATTCATTGCGTTTAATTATAAGCGTATGCTCTATAATTGACTTCATACTTGATTGGCGTATAGGCAATAACCCAATGACTCCGATAGGGGCTGTTCAGACTATTCTTACTTAGAAATGAAAGTGCTAGTCTATACAATAGCAGCAATTGCAGTAGATGCACTTTAAAACGTAAAAGCATGACGCGTTTTGCCAGTAAGTCGCAAACTCAAACACTTAAAGTCTTTTCTTAACAACATTTAAAAATTGAACCTCTCGAGGAGCAAATGTAAATCCTTATGCAAGAATTTAATCATAATTGATTTTATTTCGCACTCTTCGGGTGATGGTATAAATCGTCATGGGTTATGATGCAAATATGAATCTCAGTTTCTATTTATTTGTATGCATAACACTCGTTTTAAGAACGAATACAAAGGGCAATCTTTTTCCCGCGTATGCATGACATGTCAGATGAAAGAGTTTACGAAACTGGTATTGGAAGTTGTTAAACATGGCTTTTGAGTCAACCTCCCCCGAATTCCTACTACATCGTTTGATCACTATCGAATGTAATCCTGTTAACCATTGCACTTCTCTTTTGTAAGACATTCTTTTATTACCCCGGTGGAATTCCAAGTTATTGTCGATTTCTATTGACAAACAGGGCGCTCAAAACATCCTCAAGTCCAAATTATCATAACGAGTGGGATTTACTCGTCGGCAGCCTTTGAATAGCACACCGGAGGCGAGGTTGCCATTCGCAACAAATCGTCAGTTGCTTGGACAGTTTTTAACAATCTTCCTCAGCAATTATTTTGTCATTTGCTTTCTAGTGCTATTAGTTCTTATCAGGGGTAATTTCTAGTACAAAGAAGGACTAAATCTCCAATTTGCATTATCTTCATTCTTCAAGAAAAGCATTTTCTGTCATTATTCGGTGTAGGGAACGCCCGTTGTTTCTGAGGAATCTAGTCCTTGAATACAATTTGCCAACAGAATGGACTTTCATTATAGATGATAATAATTATTTTTGTTTGTCGATTAAAATATCACGGTTCTATTTTTTTATATAAATATATGTAGAAATTAAATCTCCCAAATAATCTTTTATATGGTTGCTGTTTTCTAATGACTGATCGCCTGTGTATGCATTTAATCCTTAAAAACTTATTTTGCATCTCTTTAAAAGGTGAGGACATGCTAAGAAGCACTTATCCACGCTACAAGGCAAGTTGCTACATGAGATTAATGCTTAGCGACTCTCTATCATCCATGCTTTGAGCGGGTGTTATAAATTCAATGAGGACGGCAATATAGCCGAGCCTATGAGCTGGCTTTCTTTCTTTTTAAGCAGGAATCAATTATTTTGATGTAAATTAGGGTAATGCTTCAGCTGCGCAGCTGACAAGCATCAATACATGCCACTCAGTCCGACGAGAACCCGTTTCGAGCTATCGTCTCACCGCTTAACGCCGCTACGATCGCGTGTCTGACATCATTTTCAATTCGTGTTTGCTCGTTCGAGGCTACCCTATCATAGTCATGTTTACAAGTTTAGAGGTGGTTTTAGGGGGTGCATGTCGTGGGTTACTTTGCCATGGGGGTACGGGGGAGGGACACAACCGCGTCTTGACTTTAATAGCAACGCAAGAACAGTACAGGTTGATTGCGCCAAAGGGTATTCATGAATATCCATGACGGTATTTCAATGTGTAACTGATCCATCAAAACAGAATTAGATTTTATGAAGAAAACAATAGATGGATAAAGCTTATCATCAATGATGGTTCTACTTTATAGGCCTATCCCTCACGACTTATCTAAGAAATATAGCCCATTTAGAAATCCAAAGCCATTAAAAGGCATTCGATCAGGACTCAAAAACTTGAAAATGGAAGTCTGAGTGCAGGGATATGCGCCTGAATAAAATTATCTTGTCATTTTTTAAATGGATGGGGTGAGGGGGGGGGGGGGGGAGCGGTTGAAGTTGGAAATGATAACTCTAGGCCTATTTCTGTTTTGTTTTATCTTTCATTTTACCCACTAATCTATGGTTTGTGATTAATGTTCGATTACAAAATACAGTAGACATGGTAGGAGTCAATAAAGAAGTACACTGATACAAGATAAATTAGGATAGGAAACCCTTCACATAGACTCGTTCGCTTCAAATGTAAATAAATGAATGATTAAATGGATGAACAAAGAGATAAATATATATATAAAACTATATAATATTTAATATAATTAGTTAACATATGAACATATAACTAATAAATAGAAACCGTTTAATTCAAGTATTACTCCTTGTGTCTTGTGTTGTCAAAAGTTATATTTATATCCAAAAACACCCCTCCCAACTTTTCAGGACTGGTATACCCCACTGACTGCCCGACATGACATTTTGATATCAGAAAAAAACAAAACACGAAGCTAATCATCAGCATTATGGATTGTTTTTCTCTCAGTCTGACTGCAGCTGCAGGCCAACCATTGACAGATAGATATCAAAATGGATTCAACTCTCATCCAAAAGTTTGCACACTATAATTTTGTCGTGTGATAACTTGAAACATTACAATGGTTCGTGTTAACACTGAAAGTGGCGTGTCTTTTGAAGCTGTGTTCCTTTTAGAGGTATCTAAATTGTGAAACGGGTACTCGAGCTGCTTGTTTAAGCTATAGCAGCGTCTGTGGTGGAAGGTTATTACGGCAATTTGATGCCAATGACACGAGTGTCTGTTTGAAGTGCTGCATAATAAAATGGAAACGGAGACACGAAGATACAGAGAGAGGGTTAGAAAGGGAGGGGAAAAGGAAAGTCTATATTATTAAAAACACAGTGGTAGCTGAGTATATATATATATATATCACAAGTGAGCTTATAAATAATACAAATATGAATTAAAAAAACACAAAGACGTAATGGGGATTCTCGAGTCCTCAGCTAAACATTTATTATCAATTTAAAAAAAGTTAAAAGGAACGAGGTCACAAATGTTTAATACACTAAGACATAAATTCAACGACAGTAATCTTATTTTATTAGAAAATAAATCATATTTGTCATGAAGATATCAGGCTAATCAATTGTATCACATGACTTGGAGTTGTGAGTTTATGTGAAACTTTGAAACACTGTAAAATTAAAGTTAAAGAATATCAACGGTTACAAATAGATGATCTATCATAAACTAATTTAACCGAATTTACAAACAATCGTGTCGATTGTTGAAAAGTGCACTCCATAGACGAATTTGATGTAAATGCCAACATATCCTATTTATGTATTCGTATAGAAAATTGTGTCGTGTACTACTTCTTTCATTTGGTATCCTGATGCCTCGAGATTATTCTTAATGGCCCCCTTATGTTAATCCCACGTGTTATATTTTATTTTATTTAAAAAAAGTCTGATTTTAAGGGGTATCGGAGCCGGGCCATTTCGATGCACCCTCAGAAGGCAAGCCTAGCTGTTAGACTGCCTAGTAGATAAAGAGTCCACAAAGCAGAAACTGAGAGTTTGAACTTGTGGTAGATTGTGATCCTATAGAGTAGTTACACGACACCATTGTCGAGGGGGAGATAAACACGCGTTCGAGAGCGCCGTGATCAAATAGACAACCCATAGGGGTGACGGCCGTGGTTAAAACTAAAACAGTTATATACCGCACCAGCCAAGTGGGTGATGTGACTCTTTGATTAATACAATAAAATGATCTCAATTCCCGCTCTCTGTCTATAGTTCTCTCTGTCTGTTTCTCTCTGTCTGTTTTTTTTTCTCTCTCTCTTTCTTTCTCTCTCTCTCTCTCTTTCTCATTCTATCTCTCTTTCTCTTTCCCTACCCTCTTTGTTTTTACCCCCCTCTCTCTTAATCTCTCTTTTTCAATATCAGCTAAAATGACATAATTCTTTTATATGAGTTTTTTTCACCTACTTAATTAATCTTTTTCGTGCTCCTTCTTTTCCTCTTTCATTGTCTCTGTTTCTCTCCTACTCTTTTCTGTCAATTTTTTCGAGCGGTTGCTGTCTCTTTCATTACATCTCAATTCCCACTGTCTGCCCTCTTTCTGTTCCCCTTTCCTTTCTCTTTAAAAACAATTATCTCTCCACTTTCTTTCCCCACTCTACCTCTAATCAATTTCCACTCGTCGGTCTCTCTCTCTCTCTCTCTCTCTCTCTCTCTCTCTCTCTTTTCGTATCTCTTTCCCTCCATTCTCCACTCCTCCTCTCCTCCCTCTCTTCTCCCGTTCTTCCCTCTGTACCCCTTCACTCTCCTCTCCTCCTTCTGTTACTATCCATTTTTCTCTCCAAATTTCTTATCTTTCTTTATCATTCGCCTGAACTTTGCCTCATGGGGTACTTTAAACAAAATTGACTGTTCGTGTATTTCAATGTTGTTGGTTATGTTGGTTTAATGATAAAGAAAATGTTTCGTGATGTTATATTGAAGTATTCCCGCTAACAGCATAAAAAAACATTTCAATAACCTTTCAATAAGCTCATTTGATTCTGATTCAAGTCCTTTAAACCTATATTAAACCACACTGTATGCTGTAATAGGGATTCAGTGATTCAGATGCTTTGTCCTTTCTGCACGAGTCCTTACCAAAAGTAATATGTGCCAGAGAAAGCGTCTTGTTAGCATGTTCGCAGCAAGCTACCCGGTATTAAACTCACTCCATCATTAAGCTTGGTTTGGATTAACTTGCAACCAAATGGCATCGATTAAGGGGCTAACATAACAGCTCTCAAACAAGACGTGACAATGTTTGTCGGTACGCCATTTATCACGTCACAACGAACCAAACCTCGCGACTCAAAGAAAATGACCGTTTATTGATGCGTCTACACGAAGTCCGGTCAAAACTCCGCTGTCTTACAACCACCATACACATGTTCCAGTGTTTGCTCTAATTAGTCGCTGACTTCAGACTAAATAAGTCGCCTATTATACGTGTCGATATTCATAGAGGATTCGGGAAGAACAAGATTGATGCTCTCCCCCGCGAGCAAACTGATGAAGATTTCAGTCGCTTACCTCAATCTAGGCTATATTGATTGAGCTTTTCATCAATTCCTGCAAAAATACCGGACCTTTCAAGCCAAATGATTTGTGCACACCAATCCTGGTTATTTCAACTATGATAAATTCGGTTGAGGAAATAGCAGTTTTTATCGAAAACGTTTTAAGCTAATAAAGATACTTAGCAGATGATTTTGTAAACCGATAGGTTGACGACCGAGGTAGGCTATCTGGAGGAAATATGACCATTTGAAGAAGGCAAGACGAAATACAATATAATGCCCATATAAAGAGAATTATAGAGTTGAACAAGAAAATGTGCTCCAATTCCAAACAATTAATGCATATTATGTCGTAATGATAGTCCAGTAACTGCAACTGACTTGAACGTTAGTAGAGAGCGGGTGATACAATTCAATAAAGATGAGAAAATGTATAAGATTACGACAATTAGGAGATTAAAAGCAGACGATTTAGCAAAATCGTAAAGCGGAGCAAATTCTAATTGAAATTCTATTAGTAAATCATAATAGTCTATATCAGAAGAGAGCAATATGAACTTAGTAGGAACGGTAGTATCGGTAGAGGGGTAGTATGTAAAGATAGAAGTGGTGGTAGTATTTGGCGGGGAGGAGCAGTTATGAAAGTGGTAGTGGTAGTGGTAGTGGTAGTGGTAGTAGTACTAGTTGTTGGAAAGAATAGACCATTTCTCAACTAACCATATCGACGTTTTAATGTTTAAGTTTATCAGATAATTATCATTTAATATTGGTCTATTGATCGACTATGAGAAAATTTAAGCTCGACTCCTCCCCCACCATCCTGAAGTCTTCAACAAACATTCCTTAAACTGGCGAAAATTGTCAGATGTTTGAGTAAAGGCTTTTCCCCAATTCAATACTCCCAAGTATTTCGATCCTTGTCGATCAACTCTGCCGAGAATTGATGAAAGGACCTCATTCCTTGCCCACCATGTCTTAGCTAACCGCTCATCTCTCTTCCATCTCTCCTGTCAACATTGACCAAAGAACAATACCCCCACAATACCCCCACAATACCCCATCAGGAGCCTATTGAGTAGAATCTCTTGATTGCTTGTTCCATCGCTCTATTACCTGATCTAACCCTCTTTCGCCTCCTTTTTACTTCTTGGTCCATGTTTGGTGTTGGGATTGATGATCAAACTACTTCAAAATTGATAAGCCTCTGAAGAAGAAAGGCGGTTGGGTGGGATGAAAAGTGTAATTGACTAATCCAAGGAATTATGTTGGGGGTATGTACAAACATGGTTTGAATTGGTTGTTCATCGAACGACCGTGCATTGCGATTGGTATTACAAAGAAAAATGGGGGCGTAGATGACCCCCTCACATAGGAGTTAGACACCAGAGGAACATGGGTGCAGCAACCGTTTGCATTGTTCAAATATTCAGGGACATTCTTTACGAGGCTATCTACTGAAGATATCGACGTACTATCGTTGTTTGCAAAATTCCGTCGATTTTTGTTTTATGTTGTCTTTTGGTTCTGCTCTAAGCCATGATATCAATTTTACACCGTAACAGGTGCATAGTTTGGTTGTAATCATTGAATCCCCAAATGATTGAGATTCATATGGTATATCTTTACAAAAAAACATGCACTAGATCAAGGCCAGATAAAGTATAGATTTAAAAGAAAATGTTATAACCTAATAGTTCATAACATAAAACGAACATTGAAATCGTGCAATATCTGTAAAGAACAAATTTTTTAAATAGTACAGAATTGTATTTCGACCATTTCGACAATTATTATTGCTCACCATTTCATGATATGATAATTATTTCAATTCTATATTTTTTGGGGAATATCAAGCTTGATGACCATTTTGACAAACTTTATGAAATGATAAAAACAGATATGAATATAAGTATTCTTTGGTATTACATTTTGTGATTTAGGGTTGTGAGAATCATAAGGCACCACGTATCTTGATTTTATACCAATGTAACTTCTGTCTGGTACTCAAGTAGCTAGATGATGGAAAAGACTGGTTGATATGGTGTGAATGGATTGGGGTGAGGGGGTGACTGGATTACCTCAGATGACGTCTTCCAGGATGAGGCAAATACCTCAAATCCTCAAGAGGTCTTCGAATAAATAAATAGACAAATCGGACAATAAAAGAACATCGAGAGAACGCTCTGTAAACAAGAGACCCTTGGCGGAGAAAGGGGCTTGGGCAATTGGACGCATGGAGGATGACCGATGTTTGAATGACAGTCAAAAGACTAATCTGAAAATCAAGTAATTCTAAGACGCTACCTAGAGTGGAGGGCCACTTTCATTTCTGAGAGGTGGTGGTGGTGGAGGAAATACTGACTGCCCTTTCCAGAAACTGCATCGGAAGGGTGCACGAGAAAAAAGATGATAAATGAAAAGAGCGAGCGAGAGAGAGAGAGAGAGAGAGAAAATGAGAGAGAAGAAATATTCAATTTATAAAAACCTTTGTCATTGCATCTGCTCCCGAAGAAGACGTACAAGACATCTAAATTCTGAGAAAGTTTCATTTGTAATAACTCAACAAAGTCAGTTGGCTGAAAAGCATTATACATCCAAATCTTGGAGTTGTCATTATTTCCGATCAAGTGAAATTTAAAGATAGATCGATTAATTTATCATGAATATAGAAAATTGAAATAAGATTGACAAAAACAAGAGGGCAGATATTCACGTATATGAATAAGGAACAAAAAGCGAATATTCTTTAAGTGATAAGTCAACGTCCTTTATCACTTTTGTAATAAGCCTTTGCTATTTTTCACAACTAACATAAAAAATAGTATGCTTAGTTGTAGAAACTATATAATAATAAGCCCTTTTAAGTAACAAGAAAACAACTTATCACCAAAGCTCGAATATGCAGTACAATGAGCTGTCCAACCTTAAATTTATCTATCAATAGTATCTTGACACTACTTACAAATTGGTTTGGTGAAAGTCTGTTGGACTTAAATGTAACTAGGTGTTTTTTGTTAGGGATGCAGAAGTTTGTCGTACAACACCACCAATTGTGGAAGGTGCAGAATCAATTGCTTAATTCTAAAGAAGGGTTAAGAGAGACAGAAGATGACAAGTTGACAGTCATGTGCGCGTCTAGTCTTTCTTTTGTCGTCATTACTGATTCCCGTCATCTTCATCGTCATCGTTGTCGAGTGTTTGGATAAAGTGAAAGCGATTCTGGCAGGCGGAAGCCCCCATTGTGAAGCAAGTAGCACTCGACTCAGCCATGCTAGAATGACAAGTAGCCGCCATGCACTTCACACACAAAACACAAGCACCATTCTAAACACTTGGAAAGAATAACATTATGAACCTGTGCCTTCTTGTCTCACAAACACGCACCACTTTCTTCCAACAATAATCGCAAATCGTTTCCGTTAAGCTTCTATCTATAATCATGGGTCTAACTTTATAATTTAAAAAAAAAGTCAATCAGATTACTAAATATTTTCAGCTGAAATGTTGTAAAATTATTCAAAGCAACGATACTTTATCAAGGTGATCAGTTCGACAATTCTTTAATAGATATCTGCTTGCTCTTTATGATGAAGTTAGTTGATTAAATCTTGTTCTTATTAGAATAGTAATCACAGCTACAAATTGGAATAATAACTGTTTCTTATAAAGCGCTTTACCAGCTTCAAGTAACCCGACAAAAGAGCTTACAGTATTATTCCCCCGGTCATTTGATACTTCGTGTGATGTCCATACATTTTTAGGTCTAATTTTAAAGACACCTGTAAGAGAGAGACATTTACCATACATAAGAACTTAGAAGGAGAAATATTTATAAAAAAAAGGAAGGACTGCCAGGAATCAAATGTACATGATAAAGCTTTAAGTAATGGATTATTGTCTGGTCAAAGATCAAGATTGAAAATGTATTACTGTAGCCGTAAAAGAATTCAAATAGACAAAGCACTGCCCGACAAATACTCGGATTTCGCTAACACATTACAGTTGAACATTTATGGTAAGAAGAAAGCCTTATGACGTAAGAAAGACTCTTTACGACATCAAACACCGAAATCAAATTCTGCCGAATAAAAATAATGATGAAGTGAAAGTGTTCGGTGAGATTTCGCGCTTGTATTTGCACGCACGGGATGCTTGCACATGAAGTGCCGAAAATGATGTTAAATGAATCCAAATTGTTCGGAATTGAAAACATTTTCAACACCAGTCATAGTTTTCCAATCAATTTAGAGGGTGGTAGAAGATGGAGTGTACCTTTCGGAGTGTGGGGTGAAGCTGAAAATCTTGACAGAGTAAAAATTTCCTCGATTGCATGAAGTGGAATCGCACTTAAAAACCCCACCAATATGGAGGATGAATAAAACATGAGCGGAGGAGATTTAGCGCTGATGAAATCTTGAGAAAGTGATGATTGCTTGATTGGTATGCCGAGTCTAAACCTCTTCTAAGTTTTATCAGTCATTTTCACTTGGACACCAAGCCCTTCCCAGCACGAAGCACTTTATTCCCTCTTCTTCCTCGCCCCCTATACCAAAAACGTCACTTGAAAACGGGTTTTCTGATAACATGACGTTGATAGACATATTAACATTGAATGAATTCTTGGGCTTATCTAATCGTTTACAATTCTTTTTTACTTAGATACTATTCATATTTCCTCCATTTAAGCACACACAGAATCATATTCTTTGATCACTATGGATGGTAAAAATACAATTTTGTTAATTTTCCTAATTGTGACAGAACATTGTGTATGACGAAGCCCTATTCAGCTTCCACGAGCTAATCAACGATGTTCATGTCAATACAATATGCAAAATTACCAATCGTAATGGAACTACACTGGCACATTTTTCAGTCATCTTTATAATTTTTTGTTGTCATTTCCTTATATTTCCCTTTAATCTTTATCAATTTATCGTTATCACCACCTTCATAATCTTTTTCTTCTTCTCCTCCTCCGCCCCCGTAACTAGTTTCGTTGCTTTTCGCAACCCCCTTCTCCTTCTTATGCTTTTCATTTGCTTTCTTGTCATCCTCTCTTCTTGCATTCTCATCGCTCAATTCTTCTTCTTATCTTTCTTGTCATCCTCTCTTCTTGCATTCTCATCGCTCAATTCTTCTTCTTATCTTTCTTGTCATCCTCTCTTCTTGCATTCTCATCGCTCAATTCTTCTTCTTATCTTTCTTGTCATCCTCTCTTCTTGCATTCTCATCGCTCAATTCTTCTTCTTATCTTTCTTGTCATCCTCTCTTCTTGCATTCTCATCGCTCAATTCTTCTTCTTATCTTTCTTTTCCTTCTTCTTCACCCCTCTGTTTTCTAAACCAGATAATCACTTAAGCATAGTACATGCACCTGCAGGGATTCGCACCTCGTTGCTTTTGTTGAACACACCACACAATGTGAAGATGTGTAACTAATTGCTATGGGTGGAGGAACAACACAAATATTGTGCTCATTTGCGTAAAAAGTCGAGATTTCTTCAGAAAGAAGACAACGGATACTTGTTTTCTGTAAACAACAATTACTTTGGACCTTTGTGGAGGAGGATAAAAGATCTGCTTGGAGTGTTCGTAAGTTGGCGTTAATGCATCGTAAGTTCGTCCTCATTCTACCCTTTGAAAGCATGCTTGCCACGCAGGTGTGCTCTCTAATTTAAATGATCTCTCGTTGACATGTTTTGTGCCTGGAATTATACCCGTTGTTAATGACTATTTGTTGTTTCCGTTACAGATGTCCCAACAAGGCGAGAACACCAAAGTACAACAATGTACACGGATTTGAAGCTAAGAACTCAAGTATTTACAAACGGCAGTCAACGGGTAGACCACCAGAGCGATGTTGGTAAACACCGAACACCTAGGAACACAAGAAACATTGTCAGTGGGCTCAATCGCTTTATGGGGGCTTTTAGTCAAGGGGCATCAGGGAGAATATGGACTGATCTCGTGCATCGTGAAGAGGTTGAATGGTTTCCGATTTTGCTATTGATGAACGTTTGTCAATAAGAAACTTTAAAAAGACTGGCACTTGACTAATAGAACCCTTAGTGAATATAGTCTGACGTTACACGTGATGTTATAGACGAATTCACTTTCAATAACTAAATGTAGAGGAATATTTCAATAATGATCAAAATTAGTTATGATGTTAATAATGCATTCATTTGATTGATTGAATATTGGTTCCTTGTAGATCACCTTTGAATACTTATGTTGAAATGAACTTGTTGTAATGAATGGTTTGAGTGCTTCAGATGCCACTGTTCATATTACGTTACCTCTAAAAAAAAATTGTCTTTCAAAAAAGCACCGCTTCACCTGTCTGTCTTTAAATGGCATCTGAACGTATTTAGTTGTAATAGCCTACATTCGTTCCGTTTCATAGGTTGAAACATGAATTTGTCCTATTCGTTAAGAAATTTCACAATTCACAAATACCGATATTAATTTGAACTGCTAAAGTACGATGCCATAATACTACCCTCATCTTTGCTTGCTTTAAATTGGCAATATCTGTTTTTCTCGTTTAGGCCTCCATGTTCAGTAACCATCATGAAGCCTGCATAAATCAAGAAATGCATTCCTTAAGGCATAATACCAATATTTTTTTTTAAAGACCATATATACAAAAAAAGTATGCCTTTGAACTCGTTTTGCTTTGATGCTGCCCGCAAATTGCATGGCAAAAAGAGAGCAAAGATTGAGAGAGAGAGAGAGAGAAGGGGTGGAGAAATTAAGGAATTGAAAGAGGAAGGCAACGCGAAAAGAATTAAGATTGGACCCCCTCAGAAAACCTTCCCTCCATGTTTTCCCCCATCTCTTTCTCCCAGTAAGATTGGTGCCACCCCCCCCCCCCATTGGTCGAGTACCCTTTAATGTCTGAAACAATGCTACAAACTAATCATACAAACTGTGGTATATCCGTACATACACGTCTATGAAACATTGTGTTGATGAATACACTTTGCCTTAAAATTTATTGTCATGGATATTCCACAAAGTATTTCAAATTATTCACACTCCCCCCCCCCCCCCCTCATAGTAGTGTACAAGGTAAGAAGATCGGTAGTCTATATCGCTACCAAATCAAACATCCTCTTATCGTAATATGGCTTTACTTATCAATTTAAGATGTGTTTCCCCAAAACAAAACATCAGATATACAGGCTTGTCCTGATTCGCAAATTCGATTAAAACCACCATTAATCTCTACAGCAATCTTCCTCACCGAGAGATGAGGTTTTGTCTTAAGTCTAAAGTCTAACGGTCGCCCAATACTTAAATCGCCATATCAGAATTGAAAGAAAGGAGCGATTAGAACATGATAATCTTGTTAAAGTGCGCTGTAATATTAGTATAAAAAAGACCACTGCTTGGACTTATACATGGGGTATCTTGAAAACAAATATTCTGATAAGAATATCCGTCAAACATGGCCGCCCATCGACACTTTAGATCGGCTTAAACCGTTCCCCATCTGATTATAGGCCAAAGCATGGGCAAACAAGGTAACTTGTATCCAAATAGCCCTCCTGATAGTGAACCCCGGACTGATATTAAGGTGTTATCGCATTTTAAGGGAATTATTAATTTGGAGTTAGCGGTCAGCTTTGTTAAACAGAGCGAATGATAAATGAGTTTAAGCGATGGTTTAGTTGGGTTAGAGTTCGGCGGAATCGCAAACACATGCAACCACGATTGAAATGCCAATCATGCTCTTACGAAATTAATCAAAGTGACAGAATTATACTATAATATACAAGCAAAAATACACGTTCATAAAAGTTGTTCTACACAACAATTGCAACAATATGAGATAATTAAATGACTTGAACAGTTTATCCTCCTTTAAAGGGATCCGGTAACTTTGTCTCAGATTCTGAAATAAAATTCTGGATTTAGCTCATGATGCAATGATAATTATGAACCTTTAGGTCAGTCAGGAACCCCATGACTTTTACAAGCCGATCGCCTGTCTGATTATCAAGATATTTATGATTGGAATTACAAATTTTGAAAACCGTTCGCCTGACGGTTTTCATAACACTACAGTCTATTGGGGGAAAACGAGTATGGTAAAACCGGTCACTCAAAGATTTTTACTTTTTTGAGGCATTTCTTGATCATTTTGAAGCGCAATTTTTTTAGGGTTCCAATATTACACCATATCACAGACACTGATAACACGTAGGACCGTGTATCTCAGATTTAACATTGTTAAACGATCCCTTTAAAGGGATAGTTGAGTTCTGTTTTCAGACCGCAAATGCCTTCAAAGTGCATAGTCATTGCTCTTATTCTTATCTATGACATTTCTAGTGCCCTTTTAGAATCTAAAATTGCTATGAAGGTAATTTTAGACCCCAAAATGTGTGAAATTTAGCCAATACGATCATACCAATTCAGCTCAACTTTCCTAAAAATACGGTGACTGTTAATTAATTATTAAATTAAAAATAACAATACATGGGCCGGATGGTTGTGCGTAATATAACCAACACGAAAATGCCAACAATAAAAAACCAACATCGGCATTGGCTGAAATACGACGTAAAAGGCTCTATTTCGTTTTTTAAACGGCTTTTTCATATTATCTAATATTTGTGGTGGTACACAAGTATTATAAATCGTTATATTTATGGATATTTCAGCCGTCTCTGAACCGATTTCGATCAAACAAAGATGATTTTGTCATTTATATTGTATATTCTTTCAAATTTGACACTCAGTTTTTCATTATCTCACAACAAAATTATTTTGTGTAGCGCCTTCTGCAACAGAAATTAACTTTCGCTTTAAATTTCTTATCTTGACAAATTTATAATTGAGGAAAGAAACACAAACAAGTTCAGTATTGTGTTCAGCCTAGTTAAAGTGAAATATATTGCAGTACTGGCAATGTCCTTACATTAAAAACAAATATTAAAATTGAGTTATAAATGTTTAGTTTCTACTCTTGGAATTGTGACTTATTTTCAGCAGACTTATGTGATGCATATTGTATTCATTGCGCTTAGGAATCACCAGATCTTGCTCAAGGTAAAGTAAGTCCATAGTTCAAACAATTATGACATTGAGTTATTCACTTGCTCTTATTTTCTAACTTGGGTTTGGTGCTCCAACCCTGAACGCTTCTTCAAAATCTGCTCTACGCTCTGCAACTATACTGAACCTCATAACTCCACCACGTACATGTGTTGCCTACACACTAAGAAAAAATGGTGCAGCTATGCACCTTTAGGGGTTCAAACCGATGCAACAATAGCAGCACCTTTAGGGGTTAAATCCTGCACCCTTTTTAAAGGTGCAATCCTGCACCCTTCAAAAGGGTGCCAGATTGAACCTTTTGGGGGAAATGTTAGTACCCTTTATGGTTCATTTCTGCACCTTTAGGGGTGCAAACCGATGCAACAATAGCAGCACCTTTAGGGGTTAAATCCTGCATCCTTTAGGAGGGTGCCAGAATGCACCTTTTGGGAGACATATTAGTACCCTTAATGGCTCAATCCTGCTCCTTTAGGGGTGCGAACCGATGCAATAGCAGAACCTTAAGGGGTTCAATCCTGCACCCTTAAAAAGGTGCAATCCTGCACCCATCATCGATGAATACTCGTGACATTTGCTCGTTCACATATACATATTAAACATGCATGATGTTTCTTGGTTAGTAATCATATAATCAATATATATATTGCTAAAACGTGAATGTAATTGTAACATGATCAGACAAAATAATCTATTGGTTAATGATTGCCGAAGGAAAATAAAAATCACAAAATTGATGTGCATTGTCATATTTTGCTTAACAAATCATATGATAAATGTATTTTTATGATAACACGTGGAAAGTAATCATGAATATGCATGCAATATGCAAACTTTTATTTTGCACCTTTTTGGGTTGTTAGGGTTCATTTTTGTGGGAAGGGTGCAAAATCTTATATTGCACCCTTTTTTGAACCCCCTTTCCTTCAATAGGGTTCATTTTTATGTAAAGGGTGCAAACTCTTATTTTGCACCCTTTATTGCACCCTTTTTTCTTAGAGTGTACTGACAATACTGAATGCTGATAACGATACAGGCGGTGGTATCCTAGAGGGGAAAATGAGTCTCACACAGGCCTTATATTTATTATTATTGTCAAATAAAGATGGAAAACATCAAGAATGAGTATGGAAAATAAATACTAAACACAAAATGACCCATATCCCCGTTCATTCAAAGCACGAATATACATGTACAGTATAATAGCCATGTTCGGAAGAGCAATCACAATGTTCTGATCACGTGGTACTGACGCAACAATGGCGCCATCATGTGCATGTACTATCATGAATACCCTGATTAACATGATCCATGGCCTCTCTGGTTGACACACATCATAAGATTTTATGAATAATTTTAAATCTGTGATAAGGTTTAGCAATCGTAATCACAGGGGGGGGGGGGCTGTTTTAAATGGAAATGTTTGTCTGTTGGGAAGTGCATGCATACACAAGTAGGCCTACTGTTTAACTTAATAATCAATTGTGCCTCAATTTATCAGCCGACCTTTCTCGAGACTGCACTTAACTAGTTTCATACGAAAGACCGTTGGTTAAACCACCGTTCCCTTAAAACTGCGGTCTCCACTCAACCTCCATGCCTCTTCATGTCAATAATATATGTTAATAGCTTTATCAGGACCAGTCATAAAAACAAATTTCACGCCAAAATGAGGATGAATTTGTTATTTCATCGCAGGTTCTCTGACGTGTTTTCCTCCTTCATGAATAATATAGCGGTTAAAATGTTCGAAAACTACCGCCATTTATGATCCGTGGTTTCGACCACAAATCTGCCGCCACGCGCCCGATCAAATCGGGCTTGGGTTGGTCGACAGTTTAACTTATCTCTAAATTGATTACATGCAAATTATGTATTCATCTTTTTGGTCCCTTTCATCAAGGGATTTTTTTTGCTACTAAGGTTGGTAAAAAGTTATAAATCTCTCTCACTTTGTCTTATTCATTACGTGGCTTGATTTTCTGCATCCAATCGTCATGGACAGAGAAATTCATAACGCCGATTGGTTGTGCACGTGGCGCGAATCTAAGGCGGTCACATTCTGTGTCTTCGCCTGCTACTAAACGACTCTGAATGGACCTCAGAGAGTCGGCTATAGCCCCGAGGAATGGCTTGGAGATTCGGATAGTCTTCAAATCTTGTTTGAGCTAAGCAAGCATCCTGAATGCAATGAAGACGCATTGAGGCAATTGGAGCGCTTTTATCGCGTCTAAAATGGGCAATCATTGAATAAAGGAGAAAAGGCGCTCTCGCCGGCAAGAGATGAAGAAAATTGGAAGGCACGCGAACTCTGAGTAATTGAATTACTCCACGATGAACGAAGTAACTAATTTCCTTCGTTGTTCAGCGTGTGTATACATTACCTTTTTTATATTTTTTTTCATCTCGCCAACGAACCGTGCCTCTTTATGACCAACTGAAAAGTATATTTGAGCGCTGGATTTTTCTCTCAGCTAACAATCACCAAAATATGAGCGGGGAAGAGATTTTTGACTCGGCGTGCGCGGGAAGACAGAATCGTCTTTACAGAGTGAGGGAGAATGTACACACAAGACCAGCCCGTGATCACATCTCGTGTTCAAACATGGATTCGATCCGTGTCCTCGTGAATGAACACCATGTTGACTCCGTGCTTGAGTGAAAAGGATGGCAACAATCACGAGGAGGGCGGTGTTCATGGCAGGTTGTCTTTGAGACAGACTGTTGGCAACAAGCTGTCTTTTTCTTTACTTTCTCTCATCTCTGCCTGCTCTCTAGAAGTCATATCCTCCTTCAGCCGGTGGTAGTGATATCAACTATCAACCATGAGGCAAACGTACTTATGGACAAGGGTAGTTACTGACAGGGGCACGTTTTCCTTTCCCCCTTTTAGTCATCCTTTTAATGAGTACTCATCATTAATGATTACAGTCTTTATTATTACAAAGAGAGCAACAAAATTCAAAACAACAACAAACAAACAAACAACAAAAATCATGTTAACGCGCTATACAATTCCAAAAACTGTTACATTTTCTTAATATCTTACATTTTTCTCTAAACGCTAAGACAAACGTCCGCGAAATACCTCAATTTAATCTCTTAAAGAATTAAGACATTTCTTATAGAAATGTAGTAAGTCAATACACTTTTGCTGTTTTAAAATTTAAAACATAATCTTCAAAAGCAGAATTCTCAGTTTATTATTTTATCTTTCCCTTTTTTAAGTGGGAGGGGGGATCCACGTGCCAATTTATGATTACCACAGCACAAGGCTATAAATCAAATTCACCATTTCCACAATGTACCTAAACTTATTACAATCCGATCCATTAAGTCTAAGAAAGAAGTCCAATATATAGTTTTAGGCACGGCTCATGATCTTAATTTCCGCTCTCTTTTGTCACCCTGGAAGTTGAAACAGTCAACGGATATTACTCTTATTGTCATTCAGTGCCAAAATCCTCTCTGCATATTTATACTTTTCGAAAGCAAAACAAAATTAATTAGCATGTCAACATCGTGGCTTTATTTTCAGGGTCGATTTTCTTTACAGAGAGAGAAACGTAAAAAGAGAAGGAGAAAGTGCAGATAAATAATTTAAAAAAATAATATGAATGTTATCAAAATAATACATGGATTGCATAATAGATTGATAGATTAAAGATTTGAATGATCAGATAATCTTTAATGTATAAATAAACATAACTATATTCCTTTAAATCCTTCAAAATATTGCATATAATATTAAGAGCTATCACGATATCATACCCTTGACTCAATCAATATGGGATATATAAGAAATTAATATCCTTTGATATCCTTGCTTCCCTTATTTTTCCATTTAGCCCACAAGGCTGTTCGAACCACCTGTATGATTATCAACCTTTTAAAGTACAGGTTAAGGTCTAATCTATAAAAAAAAAAATAATAAAAAAAAAAAAACAGTTCATAGTTATTACGAGGTAATAACAATAATAATAACAATAATAATAATAATAAAACGATGCTTTTAAAGCGCTTACCATCGATGTCTCTAAAGCGCTCACTCCTAAATCATCATAATATAATTATGTATGTATGTATGATATGCCAAGTTAGATAAGCACGTTCACTATTTAACATATACGGAGCAGGTGCAATATGTACCCGTATAATTCAAAGTGACCTTTTTTTCTTAAAATCTGAAGAAGCAATTAATATGCACATTGTTATAGTGGAAGTTTCCATCATAAATAATATATAATGTACAACTGTACTCTCATAATAATGCACTAAAGCTTTTTTAAGTTCATTTAACTGCATCCGGTTAATATTATTATTTTTTTAAGTATATCCTTTGACGCTGGTAATTACCTTCATTAAGAATGATAAAAACGACAACGACAACTACATCGACAAAACTGAGCAAACGGCTTCAAAATTAAAGGGATCCGGTAACTTTGTCTCAGATTCTGAAACAAAATTCTGGATTTAGCTCATGATGCAATGATAATTATAAAACTTTAGGTCAGTCAGGTACCCCATGACTTTTACAAGCCGATCGCCTCTCTGATTATCAAGATATTTATGATTGGAATTACAAATTATGAAAACCGTTCACCTGACGGTTTTCATAACACTACAGTCTATTGGGAAAACCCGGTCACTCAAAGATTTTTACTTTTTTGAGGCACTTCTTGATTATTTTGAAGCGCAATTTTGTTAGGGCTTCAATATTACACCATATCACAGACACTGATAACACGTAGGGCCATGTATCTCAGATTTAACATTGTTAAACGATCCCTTTAATATATAAAGTCATTTAAATTAAATTTTGCTTAGGAAAATGACAAATCAAATAGATATGAGAGAGAATTGCTGAGCACATCCAGTTCAGCGGTTAAACAAAAAAATGTTTAACATAAATGAAATATTCATATGGTCAATAAGAATATGTGGTGTAAATTCCTTAGTTATTGGCATCATTCATATTTAATATTGCGCCTAGGTAAGATAATTATGTGAGTTGAAAGCCAACATTATTCCCCAAATTCACGAAATTGCAATAAATTAAGTTACTTACATATTCCATAAGATTATTATTTCTAATTGTTTAATAGGGGGAGAGTGGGGGAGATAGAGAGAGAGAGAGTGAGATACCGAGAGAGAGATAGAGAGAGAGAGTTTTTTTTATATTGAAAATAAAACTCGACGACATAACATTTTTATTGATATGATATGATTGTATTTAAGTTATCTCAAATTCAGTGCAAACTTTTATGAGCTCATGTCGAAACGATCACTGATCAAAAAGCGTTCATCTTTTCAATACTTTTGAGATACCAACACGCATATTAGGAAACTTTCATTAATTCATCTTTTCTATTTTTTTAAAGATATCTACAGGTACCGGTTATATGTGAGAATCTGTTTGATCCGAGTGACTTTACGAGAGACCCCCTAAACAATACATTTCTCCTTCCGCTCATGAAATTGAGGGATTCTTTGTGGCGTGAACAAATAGCTTCTAGACTAATTAACCCGTGTGCAGTCATAAGTTAAAGATGCTGGGTATGATCGATTCAACAAGTTTCTTTTCTTCATCTTTACGATACTTGTCTGCTTTGAATCTCAATTCATTGCATGATAATGGTGGATGTTAACAGGTGGAAAAGTCATCGTGTTTTCCTTAAGAAATGGTACATTCACCCCAAAGTCTCGCTGGGCATGAGCTCATGTAATTTTTTTCTTCAAATTGATGTAATCTAATCAGTTATTGGTAGAGGATGATATTTAACATGCATCTCTATCTAAGGAACAATGTTATTCAAAAAGTGTAAGTGTTTAGCCAATAACTTCTTCCGCGTGTGTCTTTTGTATGTTGAATTTGAATTGGATATTGAAATAATATAATATTATAGGTATTTTATTTCTCTTCCTCATTGAAATTCTTCCAACAAAATTGTACATATTCTTTCGTTCTTTCTTTTTTTCTCTCTTTTGTTTGATATAATGATCTTTTATAGATTGATGCAATGAAGTGATTGCTATTTTTCTTGTTTCTTCTCATCTCTTGCAGGCATCTGATCAATATCGACTTGTCAAATACATGAGGGAGAAGAAAAAAAATGGTTGTATGTATGTATCCCTCTACGGTTGAAATGTAAAATGGTTTGAACGGTGAAGAAATCGCCATCCCAAAGTCAGAGGAATTTTTACACAGAGTTGGGCCAACTTGGTTCTAGTTGGACCCAATTCGATGGCGTGTATTCTTTTGTTTTGAACTTGCTTTGCCCAACAAAACAACATTCGTCGTATTGTGTCCAACTGTATCCGGCTAGCCAAGCTCTGTATATAGATGTCTATGCCACTGGTTACGAATCCACCCTTTCTGGTTAACAGCAAACAAACAATTTTCGTTTTGAATTTCATGTTTCAATTTTCGTTTTGAATTTCATCCTTGACACGTTGAACACAGGTTTAAATGAATCTAATGATCAAGAGCATGTGTGTAGAAGCTGCTCTCATCAAACTCAATATGAAGTTTAATTTATGCATTTAGATCTGACGTTTGTCATCATTACTATATCATTGCAAAGCCCGCTATTAAAAATACATTTAAAGTGGCTTTTAACTTTACAATGATATAGAATTTTTCATATTTTGCTCCATTTTTATAAATTGTCAAATAAATTAAAGAAATCGAATGAAAAATTCGAAGCAATATCAATATTGTACAAAGTTAAGTTAGGCCATGAAGATTGAAAACATAATTTGTATGAAAGTGTTGTGTTTAATAAAGTAATGAGATTTGTCACCTGTGTTTTCTTTTCAAAGATTCCTGGTAATGTTAACCTTTATGTTCGAAGTCTCAACGGTATATTATTATATGACTGACGACAATGAATAACATTAATTGTCATTTGAATATTTCCTTTCAAAATAATACATAAAGATTGCAACATACGCTTAATCGGCTTTCGTACTGTTGCATTTATGACAAAGGTAGGTGATCTTGGAAGCACATCTCATTATATAAGAAGTGTGAAGATTACATTCAGGCTGTACCCGATTACACAGTTAAAAATAGCTGTACTGCTCCACACTGCATCTGTCTTAGTTAAGTACATTCATCTCACCCACTGCCACCAGACCAATTCCATTTACCAAACATGGTGTGTAAGGCACTGTGCGAGCAAACATTCGCATGTATATTGCATCTGAAAAGGGGTTGTGCACCGCGCGCCACAACGTGAACACAGTTTCTCTGTTTCAATGTAGAGATCCCTTTACTATCATCGATGATCATTTTGATTGACGTATGTCGGTCTGGATCCGATCTCTCCCACAAACACAGGACCAGGTCTTATCCCCTACACGTTTGATAAGACCAAATCCTCTATGTCAATGATCTTACCATGATATCTAGCCACTGTAGACTGATTTTACAACATATTAACTACCAATTTAACTTGTCCGTTTGTGTTTCGTGGTTAATGAGAGGACATCAGATATCGCTTCTGTCCGTCTAAAATACTGGAGATGTCGAGATGAGCATTAATACATCAAAAGAAACAATATGCCGAAGGTTGTTTTCTAATTTATTGTTAGATTGATATTGGGAAGTGAAGTAGCAATCTATAGGTAAAAAGGTGGATGTTTAACACTTACATCACCTATATATCATTCCAAAGATATATGATCTTATATGAAATTCAGGAAATGAATGAATGAATGAAGGAATGAAGGAAGGAATAAATAGATGAATATAGATAGAAATAAAGAATTAACTAACCAACTAACTATCTAAATGAATTAATGAATAAATGAGTATATAAGAACTAGCTATTATTATTATTATTATTATATATATATATATATATATATATATATATATATGAATAAATAAATAAATATAAACATGGAAAAATAAATTGAAAAAATAAATAAAATATAGAATAAAATAAATAAAACTATTAGATAAAATAAATAAACAATTAACCAAATGAATAAATGAATAGATATATACATTTAAAAAAGGGATAAATAAATAAATGCATAACTTAATGCATACAAATATTAATAAATAAATATATTGATAAAATAACACATAAAGTACATACTTGAATACAAAGTTATAAAATGAATTGGTTAATTTATTAATGAATAAATAAATAAATATTAAATTATTGACGTTCTGCATATTTTGTTAAAATATATAATTAGAATGAGACTTTAAAATAAGATGACGCTTAATGATTTACAGGAAAACCAAGCCCATGAGTTGAAAAAAATAGCAGATTATCATTAATTACAGGTATTTTGATTCGTGAATATAAACGGAACCCTCTAAAAAAATATGTTATAATTAGCTTTATTTGGACATTCATTTAGTTAACAAGCAATATTAGATAGATTTAGACCTAGAAACTCATCAATATTGATTTATTAACGATAGCATCTTACCAGGAAAGCATACACCGAATTGATTTTTGGTCGAGATGATTACATTTTGTCTGGTAAGGGCAGTCTTCAGGCGCCGAACATAGTTATACATTAAACAAACTCGACCTCCAGAAAATTGGAGGGGCTGGGGGGGGGGGGGAAGGTAGAAAGGGTCAAGTAACTCATTTTAATGCCATGATGAGAAGAGTAGCTACGAGATTGGATTCCCCTCTGAATTGAACAGTTGTAAGTGGCAGTTCGAAATGACATTGTTTGATTTGAAATTCGTATATTGATGCTAATTTATTCAAATTCATCTTTAAAGATAATTCTGATACGATTTATAAGGCAGTTTGCGCGGTGGATGACATTACGTGGAGGGAAGTTTAAACATTGATACATATCACAATCCATTACATTTAATATCATGTTTCCATTAAACAAGAGGAGAACGAATTCAGGCCTGCATTGATATGAAATACATAGTGATTAGCAGCAGTGCATAGTATGCAGAATAATAGTGACAATGTTAAAAGATCATGTCTTAGAATTTATTATAAAACATAATAAGAAATCAAAAAATTCTGACTAGTCCCCTCCATCGTGATATCAGATCCACTCAAATAAAAACCTCTTTTTCCCTTTAATTTTTAACTTATTAATACTCAAAACATAACTTCATATTCTTTTCTCATTTAATTATTTTCAGTTAGACAACATAATGTAGTTAAAAAAAACATACAGAGCTACTTGTTTTTTGTATATATTGTTTTTCGATATTTATTTCTTCTTGTTTCTTTTATGATAAGGAAACGACAACAGTGTTGTTAAAGTTTATTTCCTTTTCAGTACAAATATTTATTAAACTACTGATGAATTAATTGCTTTGTTTACCGGGACTAGAATTTGTCTTTGGGACTTTTGCTACATTAGTTTTATCACATAATGGTTCAACTAGCTTTTCCGCGAAAAGTAAAGTTTTAGGAGATATGTGAGATCTTATTTTATTCAACATTAATTATTTCATCAAGAGCCCTAACCAGCATTTCTTTCTATACGACTGGCAGTCTGCATCTGTTTCGATCATTTAATTCAAGTTAATTAACAGTACGGTAAAGGAAGAACAAATGGGGGTACACTCTTATTTCCACGGAGTCAAATTTCACTCTAAATGGCGTCAGCTGGGAGTCAACTCTACTCTTGAACGAATGGATTTATCAGTCTTTTTTTGTGTGGCTTGCTTGAATCATCAGGTCGTCGGATGATCGCAGTACATGAACTTTCGTATATTTGCATTTTTACCATAAACTAAATGGCCCAAATATTCATAATGGAATATAGTTATAATATAGAAGAAATACGTTTTTAAATTATAGCTGAATTTTGTGAACGAATTCTTTCTTTGTTACAATTTCTTTTGTTTGCAATCCTTTGGACGGCTTTGCAAATGATGAAAGTTGATATTCGAAAAAATGATTTAATTTCCATTTCCCCCTTTCCAAACCTAAACGTGAGAAAACGGGACGAAAAACACAATATAGAAGTATTATAGTTATTAATTCATTACGCCTAGCACAATACAATGAATACAGAGTACCCGGCCACCTCGAGTAGTATTAATCCCCCAGAGGTTTGGGCGCTTAATGTTCCACCAATCCGGTCACTCGGTATCAATTATCTGAACACTCTTTCAAATTCGTCATGGAAAATTAATTCTAGGTAAACATTACCTTCTTTTCTAAGGAAATGACTCCAATGTAAGACATAAATATTTAAAGGTAAAGACCAGTTATGGTCATGCGATTGAATTGTGAAAGAAACGTTGTGGAATCGATCAGAAAAGGTTGATCATACTCTCAGTTCAACTGCATTCATGGGATTCTTCTTGTTGGAAGGTTTTGGGTAAGCATTGCAATAATTTTGATTTTGTTTTCGAATGTATTTCTATATGCTTTTTTGCTCTTATTTGCTGGCAATTCTATGTCCATCTTTCTTTTTTAAGTACTAATTTACAGCCAATATCTCCCCTGTTCTCATTTTCTCTATTTTTTTCTTCTTCAATACTAGAAAACTAGAAAGATCGATGATTATTTTTTACGGTAAATGTACACAGCACAATAATAACAAATGATGATGCTGTGATATGTAATTTAGTCTAACATTTTTGCTACCTTGGTAATTGCTTTGCCATTTACCAACCAATAGTTTCTCTTCTTATAATAATGTAAACACGTTGTATGAAATGTATTACTGTATTGCTGTTGGTAAATCAAAGACCAAATCCAAATGTTAGTAGTCATGGTAGTATTTTAAAAATATGAAATAAGGGAAAAGATATATCGCTAAACTATTTTGAAACAGGGGTGGCGTGGAGGACAGTTTGCAAACATCAATAATTGCCGGAAAATTAATCAATGATATTATGAATCTGCTGAAAGAAAATCAAGATGATCAACAAACAGATTTTCAAATCTCTTGTCAGGAGCCATAAAATCTAAGGGGCTAAAATGTGATTCAGTTCTGATTTAAGAAAATGAAGACAAAAAATATTAGACGACAACATGAAGTTTATATGGAAGTATGACTATCACTCCCTTCTGTAGAAATATGAAAAATCCACAAATAATTGTTAAGATCATATTAAAAAAAGCTAATTATCTTATTTCTTATTCTAAAATGATAACCATTCCAAACCTCAATAAAGGAGGAAGGTTTTACCTATTTCAAACAAGTTACCATTATGGACCTAAAGTTTAACTGGGTTAAGGTATACTACCATTCAATGGGGTATAACGAAAACAAATCAAAATCAATGCGAGAAGATTGGCGAAAATGAAACGAGAGATAATGTGATTTTACACCCCGATGTAGTCTAAAAACCACACAGCTTTCCTAATGAAATGAGGCAGGATGAGCAATCAAGAAGGATAATTCCAACGGCAGAATGGCCATGGTAATGGAGAAGATATCTGAAGCGATGAGCTCTTAGGAGACACCAACTTGGTGGATAGACATCAAGAAATCAATATTCTTGGTGGTATATGAAGCAGGAGTTTGCTTAATTATTTACCAGTTTGGGTTTGGTTGTTCATAGGAGAACGCAATGTGGATAAACATGGGTGTCGGGTATGGTGTCTGCCTCATTACTTGTGAGATGAGGCTGATTAAACCAAAGGCCCTAAACCCGCTCAACCCCAACCAATCAACTCACAAATGGAAGAACGAACGGGAAAAACAACCTCTAACCAAATCTTACCGTTTTCCACGCCCCAATAGGCAAACTCTGCTAAACAACACAATATTTGGCCTTCCCAAACCGGATAAAGTAAAACTATCGATTTTCATCGGTGATAATGTTCTCTCGCCTGCCCGCCACATTAAACTTGAATTCATTCAATTCGCAAATATCTCTTCAATTTCTCGACTTTCTTCATGATGTTGTTCTGCCTTGGTTGGTACTCTGGAGCGCGGGATTGCGTTTGAAGTGGAGCGTTTAGGTGGAGCTTAAATTGGCCGCGATGGGTCGAGATGGGATCGCGCCCTTGCTTTCGCTCACGCCGCGGCTGTGTGAGCTTCAGCGGCTCTTGGGGTGTCATCAGCGGCAAAGCGCAGCCGGCAAATTTGGGTGATTATGGAATCGATTTCTGGAGAAACTGAGACGGTAATTAGGATACAAAACTCACCGGAGAGGCATTATAGCGAATTCTCAAAGGGCCAAGGGCGCCAAGGGGGGTGATAGAAGATGGGATGAGAGGCTAGAGGGGTTGGAGGAGATTGGAAGAGAGGGAGAGAAGGACCACTGGAAGGGTTTTGCATTCAAGGTCAAGTTCAGACAAAGCTGGACGATAAACCCCCTCCCCCTCTCTGCACATTGAAATACAACTTCAAAAATAGATGTCTTAATCTTCGTTACTATTATGATCATCATTTTTTTATTCCAAGGGGGGGGGGGGAGGTGAGTTTATATATTGAAAAGGATTTTAATTTATACGAATTTTAATACTATTATAATGCAAATAATGATGAATTAACTTTTATTTACATAAAAACAGGATTAGCATTGATAAATTGCAAACATAATCATGTGTCTTTACAGGGAGAGAAAGGGGAGAGCAGTATAACTTTTTCCTACTCTTTGTATCATCACAATTGTTATCCAGGGCCTTCGACAAGGGATAGCATCACTCTTGGAAGGGGCAGTCCTGTTTAAATAAAAATTTAAATTAAAAAATAGATAGATAAATAGATAAACAAAATTAAAAATGAATCAATGAGTAACAAAAAAACGTAGATAGATAGATAGACAATTGTAATTATTGATGACCCACAAAAATGTAACAAGTTATTGCATCAAATCTTTCCCCCAAAAAACACGAATCGCTGTTTTACATCCCTGTGTAAAAGAATTTTTAACATATTTAAATACAAATTTTGTATCTTCTAAATAAAAATCCAGTTTGAATTACTTTCGAGATCCACATCAACAATGTTTTTTATTTGATTGTGTCATCGTTTTATTGTTTTGTTAATGTAGTTATTATTTCAGTTCGAAATGATAAATAAAGATCTGAAGCTAAAAAAATAAATTAGTACGATTGTAATAACATGCAATAAGATACACATACTATTGGGATACATTCTACCATGCTTTAAAAAAAAAGTCTTTCAAGTACTTTCACGAATGGAACCAAGTCAATATTGTTTCAATATTTACTTGACAAGATGAGGGAATTTCTGGCAACCGGTTTGCATTGTTAAACAATCGTCTTTGTGTCCAACCTAAATTGAACGTCATTTTAGTCATCGGCAAGAGTTTCTTTCACTTCACTATCGTCGTCTGTTCAGTGAGAAAAGAAAAATCAGCGCCGAGATCTCTTTACCGTTTCAATCGAAGTACGTATGGAAACATGAGTATCAGTAGGGAAAATCAAAGACGGCGACACCTTGCAAAAGTGCAAATCGACCAAAATTAATAAATGTTACCTTATATGACGCTTCTGACTAGAGAATGGCTAAAAAGGGGAAAGACAAAACCGTGAATTGATTTCCAGGGGTCGTTGAAAATAGTTGGAACGTTTGGAGTGAGGAGAGGAGGAAAAGTGCGCAGGAATACTCGTGAAAACTCTTGGCAGGTTAATGGATTGCGATGGATTGGGGTGAGAGGGTTTAAGACTGATGAAAGGAGAGCGCACACCTGTCTCAGCCCAGCCCAGTGAGGTTCTTTTGGATGATGAGGAGGAAGAGGAAGAGGATGGATGGATGGATGAAGGAGGGAGAAGCACATATTTACGGGGATGAAATCACAAATCATATCCAGAAGAGCTCATCACAAAGGCTCCATACCGCGAGTATACTGGGGTCTTCCGCCTAGATGCCCTTACGAGCGGGCTCGGAGACCAGACCCAAGCCCACCGCTGCCACCGCTGCCGGTTTTACGCACTCACGATGGGTGCGGATATTATTGCACTTCTCGATGTTTCTACCTTATGCTTCATCAGCTCGGGATGAATATGTGGGGGGGGGGGGGGTAGGATCACTTTTATTTCATAGGATCTTTGCGTTTCCGTTCTTTCACACGATCTCTTCCTGTCCCGGTGCTATTTCTTCTGTTCTTCGTGCGAACTCTCATGTCCGCCACCGCACCACAGGAAGAAATTCGCTTTTAAGCTCCTGACCAACGGCTGCTTTATCGATTGATTATAGCTGTGTTTTTACCCTCAGATCTGAAGCACAACATCCCTCACGACATGAAAAATATCACACATACAGTTTTTAAAAAACATCACTGTAAATCAATAATTTAATACCCAAGCGGGCCATTCAAAAATCCATATCAAGCAAGAGATAATACGCGTACTAATACATAATTAAAACCTTTACAACCCACTAACAATTTCTCCTATTTCGCCTTTTTAACTAACGCAAACTAAATGTGCATAGATCTGCTATTTCATTTTCCCCTTGTTCTAAGAAGAAGAGAAACCTGAAACGACGCAGTTCAGCTTTTGAGGTAATCTCAAAACATTTAAATGATTCCCTTTTCGCATATGTTTAAGATGAAAAATGAGATATGATATGATTTCATTTCAACCCTATTTTGACTTGCCCTTTAAAGATACTGACATGGATACAGCCCTGGACGTTTAAGTATACAAGGGTTTAACAACATATCACATAGATCCCTTCTGGGTTATTCCAAAAAGCTAGATACAATATCTTTAATAAAATGAATGACGAAAAAGTCCTATAAATACTCGATCTAATCAATTTTAAATTGGAAATCAGCATTCAGGATACCGCTGTCACTTACAGTCGTTATCTCCTTTGGTTCTATACAAATGTTTAAAGCAGAAATTAAATGAAACATTACAGTGCCACTCGTAATGCTGTTTAATGTAGAATTTTACAGAAAATACAAAGTCCCCCTTTTCTGTCATTCCCTGAAATCTCCCAACATTTTCCTTTCCTCTTGAAATATTGATCATGATGATAATCTTTGAAACTAAAGTATATTTTGCACATTTATCTTTTATTCAATTGTTTTCTGAAATACAGATCTTTCTTATTTTCTCAAGGAGTTTCCTTTGTGTAATGCAAGTCTCTACCATGACCTAGCCTAAGGGCAGATTCAGTGTTCAGCAAAAATAATTTAAAATAGCAAGTGTTGGCGTCTGGCAGGTTATTTAAAAAGGTTTAGTCGTTTATAAATCAAACACCTTTTTCCAACGTCGGAACCTTTTAGCGTAAATTAAATTAAAATTTAAACAAAAATTAAATTTTGTTCGCATTGTATTATTGCCTGCTCAGATTGAAACATTTAATATTTTTTATGTAGTGAAACATTTTGATAGGGGGGGGGGGAAGTAAATTTAAAATGATATATAGATTAAATTGTGCAACAGCTCAAATTTAAAGATATATTTGAGAATATGTAAATTGATCTTCTAGATCTCTCTAAAAGTATGAGTTCTTTGCATTCTGCTGGAGTCCCCATAACCCCTGAATGTTCCCTGGCAGTAGGCCATCGATTGAAATCTTTCCCCCATTGCCGCTCAGCGCCCTTGCTTAATCTCGACACCCATCACATAATAGTAAACCTCAGATCAGTTGTTCAACAACAGCCAAGTACACAGGTTTTTACACCTAATTCCGTCATTTTCTGCCCTAAATATCTGTCTTCCGGCTCTGCGTCACTCACAGCCCTTCCCCTGACATCAAAGCCAAGCCATGCCCTCGACTCAAGATCAAACAAATATAGAAGAAAAGTAACAACAGCGTTCATCCAAAGTTTAAACTGGGGGTCCTCAAAATGCCATTCGAACTTTTTCATTGTCTTTTGCTGGAACGATCCGGTTGATGCATGTCAGCATATGGCACAACATAGCCTGACAAAGTTTTAAAACCACACCAAAAGATTTGCTTTAGTCACCCAGATGTGGCGAGCAAATTACAGCTGTACGAGTCATTAAGAGGTGCCGAACATTCACAGTGTACGTTCATGTTTTTTTAAAAATCTGCGGCCTTTTGAAAATTTTGATTAACAAGGCCTGATTATCTGATATTCAATTTTCAGAAAAAAGACTGTTTGTACATGATATACAACGTACTTTTGAGGCATTTTGTTCGTTGTTTACCCAAATCATCGATAATACTTTCTGCATTTCTGTGTACCTCGTTTAATTTGTAATTAAATTGGTTTTAAAATCTTGATTCGTTTTTTTTCTCTTTCTCTCCTATTTATTATTTAAGGATGTTCCTACAGTTCTGTTTTATGTGTGGGTGTTTTTTTTTTTTTTTTTTTTGGGGGGGGGGGGGTCGTAAATGCTCAAATGTACAATCATAATCATCACGGTGAGGCAACTGAAAACAACTGTTTCATTTGTGTCGACTTTTAAAACATTTCAACAAACTCCTTATGTTATGGGTACCCAAAGAAGCAACGAGCACAATTGTTTTCCCTGCTCTTTTACTCCTTAATTTTTAGAACATGACATAATGGAAAAACATTACTTATTCGTTTTCCCAAAAATTTATTTCTCCCTCCTCTTTAAACTATCAATTAAGCCTTGTTCTCTAATTCGAGTCACACTTTTAGCTCATTAATGTTCATCTCTTAATACCAGGTCTATCAAACCAGACACTGCGTGTGACAAGGTAGCCTAACTGTGACCTTCCATAAGTCCCAATGTGGGCCATTCTAGGGTTGTTCATTTCGTTGCCAATTTCCTCACAACTAACAGGGTGTAGCGATTAAACTATATTGTCAGTCATTCTCAGGGGTAACATGATCGAAACTGTCTTATCTGGCCTAATTTTTTTAGATGGTTTCCATGTTTGTGTAATTATTTTGAGAGATAACAATAATAACAAGTTTTAAAAAGGGCATTAAAGTTGTGTGGGTGAGGGGTGCGCGAGATTGAGGAAATGTGTGAGCGTGTGCGTAGTTGTTACAGGGGTCGTCGATAATTACACCTGCATCGTCTATTATTTTACTGATATTTTTAATTTTAACTTGGAAACGAAATTCAAGTTTAGGTTATAAAAACATAATCTCTGTCTGTCTGTCTCTCACTGTCTCTGTCTCTCTCTCTCTCTTTCTCTCTTGATATCTTCCTTTCTCTTCACTATACTACTCTTAGAAGAAATACTCATGCACCCATTTCCAACAATTATAGGTGATTAAAGCTTTTAAAATATATAGGACATATAATGCTAATGCTACATAATGACAACCGTAATAATAATAATTATTATCATTAATAATAATAATAATAATAACAATAATAACGATGACAATAATAATAAGTGGTAGTAAATATGACGATAATAATAGAATTCTCATAAACGTTAACGGGTTTTATACATTGAAAATCTATCAAATATGCCCATTTTATACTCTAACTTTATTCACAAATCGGACGTCAAAGAACATAAACCGCTCAAAACCTGCTCGAATTTCATAATGAACTTTCCTTAAATACTCTACGAAAAAAATATCATATTTCGTTATTCTCTTTTTTTTCCTGTTCATTTTCGCACGACTTACGCATCATTATGACGATTACACTGGCTGACAAAGACCCGGAAGTAATCGACACCTGTACTTCTTGAACAAGTTGAACTTTATTCCGTACTCTGAGATATTTCTTTATCTTCCGAATAGCGTGATGGTGACCTTACAACGAACGCCATGTACCGAGAGAGATCGTCAATAGGCCTGGAATAATACCAAGTTAATATGGTAAAAGAATGTCCTCACTCGTAGCCGCAAATCAAAACTATATCGAGGATATTCGATATTCGACGAGCGGACAGCGTTATTATCGAAATGTAATCGAGGGGTGTTCCCATTGACGCATTAATATGTGAAATGAATTAATCAATGAAGCTCTGCTGTGAGTTTGTATACGAACAATGCGTCGTATTGTACAAAGAAACGTCTAAGAAATATGAAAACATGTTTTCCCTCCCAATGGAAACTCTCCTTTCACTTTTTAAGGAGACGTTATGACCGAACATAATATTTCTCGATTTCACCTGCGAATCTTTCCTGCCTATTCTTGGAGTTTCGTCCGATTCCTGTCTACCAAATCAACTACTTGCCGTCTCTCTAAATTATTTCTTTTAAATCTGTTGCTATCGTCTTTGTATTGAAGAAATGGAAACAAAATTAACGTCATCTTTCCACAAGAATGGATCGCAGAAAAGTGCAGGATGAAAAGGACGAACATTCAAGAGCACAAAAACAGACTATGTATACCATAGGTCAGGTACACTTTTGCAAATGAAAACAATCTTCGATTGAAGAAAAAAACAGAATACAGAAAAAACAGAACACTGGTGTGTACTATCCATACATGACTAGAAGTTTGAAATTCAACTAAGAATTACAAAAATGGTTAGGTAATGTCCAGAAGTGGAACGAGAGGGCGAATGAAATTGTAAACAGCTCAAGTTAAAAAAGGTTTTTTTAAGGAATATACAATATGATAATGAGCTAAAATACAGCTGCTTATATTTTGAGGTACATGTATTTCTGTTTTCTGTCCTTGAGAATAGTGCAACTCATTATGTTATTATGTACCCCTCCTTAAGCGATTTCTTTGAGATAAGAGGTGGGACTATCTATCACCAGTGGTGTTGGTAACTGGTTAGGTAAAATATAATTCTGTGTCACTGTCAGACCTTTTTTCACCATGAGAAAGAATGACATATCGACATCAATTTATATATTATGAAATGCTCCAAATGTATTATATATCATAAAAGGCAACAAATTAATATATTCTAAAATGCTCCAAATAAATATATTCTAAAATGCTCCAAATTAATATATTATGAAATGCTCCAAATTTATATGGCATGAAATGCTTAAAACTAATTTATTCTGATATGCTCCAAATGAATATTTGACCGGTTTATGCACTATTCTCTTTGGTGTTGTCCCGTACGTTCAGTGTCCGCGAGCAGAGTTTGTTTTTGTTTTGCATTTGATAACCAGCACGATTTAGCGTTTTGCAATGATGATCCCAAAAACTTCCTCACAATACAAGTCCATTTTTTAAATCCTACTTAACAATATTTCAAAAAACTTTTTCGTGAGTTTATTTTAAAATAGATCGTCAGCACCAGCGCCCAATGTCCCCTAAACAGCATTCCACCTTTTTTAAAAGACACATTGACCAACGGCTCCAATGATAAACCAGTTTTGTGAGTTGTTTACAAGCAAGTGGAGAAAAGTTCAGTTTACCTTTCAATTATCAGATCCGGGATTCTTTGACAGAGAGGCTGAAAAAAAAGTTTATTATATAATGACTGCGGGCACACGTTAAAAATATATGACCAGCAATATTTATAAAATGATAAATATATAACAAATCTATAACAAGCACACATAAACTATCACATTTGGTAATGGAATAGGTAGGTCTTGTCATTTTAATGATTTCGAAAATTCTGCTAACTAAAGTAAAACATGAAGCAAACAAACAACAAAACGTTTCAAAAATAATTACGGAAGCACATGAGTACACTTTGGTATACATTATAATATACATCCAGGTGTGCATTATAAATGCACATTTCGTAGAGAGGGGGGAGGGGGTTTTCATCTTGCTTTTCATCATGTGCATTACACCGATCATGTTGACCATGATAATGACTATGACTATATGAATCTATATAGGCCTACCGTTTTGCGGTTAGAAATCATGTTTTTCTATTTCGAGGATAGTTGTTCCTCAGAGTAGCTGCAATTTTTTAGGCTGCTATGTGCCTTTGATATGAGGTGCTATGAGTATTACCTTAATTTATAAAATGATACAACGTACACTCAAATTTCTTAATCATTCAAGATGTAAAGCAAAGTATAACTATTCCTTTATGTAAAATGAACTTTAAGACAGTTTGCAAATAACGACATTATGCAAAACGCGCTTTAGATTTCTCCTTGTGAAAGCAGTAATGTGATTTTTGTCAAAGAACTTTGAACAGAGAAAAGAAAAAATGGAGGTGGGTATTAAAGACTTTTTGCTATTATGGGAGTTGACCCTGCACTTATATAACTATTTTGACCAATATCATTGACACTCTAGATAAGTAAAATTCTAAAAATAAGGATAATTACGTAATTATGTAATTAAAACATTGTGCTACTAGTCTTTTAACTTCAATAGTATTTCTTTTGAATTGAAGGATCACGAAGACAAAGCAGACGCGACTAAGACTAAGAAGGTCAATAAATTGTCTAAAAGTAAATCTTCTTTCCTCTTTGTTTGGTCAAGGACCCCTGCAATATTTCGGAAGGTAGAAGTGAAAAAGGGTACCAGAAGTCAATTAATTCATCAGAATCTTTTATTTGGTATTGAGGTAGTTTAATTCACGTATTACAAGGTAATCTGCTGGTTTCCGACCTACTCGGGAAGGGTTGGATTAGCAGGTCAAGCCTCCGCTGTACTTTAATTTATGAATGGCTAGAATTGGCGCGCGGGAGTGAGTCGCTTTTCCTCACCGTCTGCTTTTAATTTCTGTCCCCCTTTTTATGTCTAATTGCTCAAATCATCATCCCTCTCCCCGAATCACAGTGACCATGTGGATGTCGAGTTGCATTAATCCTCGACGAAGTACAGGTGTAAACACTCAATTATCCTGGAAGTAATTAAGACATTGAGGAGAATTATTTCTGGCGTGTCGGATCATCGATCGAATAAGAGTTGATGAGATTTCATCAAGATAGAAAGAGCGTCAAAATGTTTATTTTCGGGTTTCGGCAACGTCGTGTTTTTTGTAGAAACGATTACACAGGTGTGTGGTTTTTAATACTTTATTTTTACCAAGGAGGTGATATATGAGGTAAACCGTATTAATCTGCTATTAAAGATGAGAGAGTGATTCACTGATACCCATGTCTGTTAGTTTTAAAAACAAAACAGAAATATTTCAGTTCACAGTCCCCAGAACGACTCTACATTGTTTCATTGAAATGACAGAAAATGCCATTATTGCAGATACTGGGAAAATCTATTTGCTTCTAAAACAATCAAATGTCATGCTCCGTACAAAGATTAACATTGAACCTTGCCACCCTCTTATTAAACTTGATATTACATTGTCTGCGTCACGGGTAGTGCGTAACCAATACCCCTCTGGGAAATGGTAGAGTTCATTCATCCCGCCCGGTGACGAATGATTGAATTCAAATTTAAAAAACCCGGACCGTTATCACTTTGCTCAGGGGGAGGGCAGATGATAATATTTTGAAAATGTCGGAACAGAGAGGAAATTATGAATTCCGGCATGATGGGAGAAAGAAAGGCAAAAAAGGACATCATACAATGGGATGAGACAGTGACACTACCAGAAGAAAAGAACTGACAAAGAGGGGGAAGGAACACATTGGCTGTTTATCATCATTTAGGCTAAGTGGAAGAATAACTATAATGATGATGAAGGTATGAAATCAATTATTACGCATTCATAATTCTGTCAGGTAATGTGTCTTTCCTGTGACATGCACAAAATAAAAAGTAAAAAACTCTTCGCGATGTCATAGAGAAGTCATCAATCATTTAAAAATATCGTATGCTTGGGCTCCATGTGAAAACAATTTATTCTTGGTCTGATGAAAATCTGACAAAATATTTTTTGTCGTATTTAAAAATCATTTGAAACGCATCGTGTACTTATTTGTTGTGCTCGTGGTAATTCTTCAAACTCAGTACAAAATAACTTTATCTGTATAGCAACAAAACTTGAAGGGACTACCAAAATAAGAAAATATCTTTAAAAATGTTTTGATTTCATACACTGAAGATAGACAATGTTATGGGTGATGTAATTATGAAGTTATGAAATGATGTGCACATTGGCATGCATTTCATATTTCAAATCTTCCAGTCTTTCGCTTTTTTTCCTCCTTCGTTAGGAATCATATACATGCATTTTATGATGCATGTTGTGGACCGTGTAGTAGATCGTCATTACCAGTTCCATTATGTAATTTAGATTACAATTATTAATCTATTACGGGGCGTCATAGACCTATGCTCTATAACAAGGTGTCCATAGATCGGTGATTATTATGTCGGTTATCTTATTTCTTAAATAGGAATTAAGGCCGTAAGCTTTGTTTGTTTACTGAAAAACATACATCTGTTTGTATTCAATGTTGTATTCCGGTCAAGACACCGGATAAATAATTAACGAATTCAATTTCAATTAATTATCAATTAAAAAAAAGAAAGAAAGACGAAATGAAATAAAATTATAGATTTTGATCTTATTCACCCATGGTTGCATAACTAGTATCAATTCTGCAGGCTCTGCCTAAGGGCCCTGTCATTGCTATTACCCCCGACATTGCCAGGTACCCATTCAAACCTCTGTAGAGAGGTAAAAATGTGGGCAAATTAACACCTTTTCCAAGGATGCAAGCACCGAGCAAGAATCTAACTCGGGACCTTTCATAATTCTATAAGAGTCAATAGCATATACCACAGTGCTATAAGAACGATATCATATTTCGGGTCTTAGTACATGTACATCTGTGTGAAAGTACTCATACATGCACATTTCAAAACCTAAACATTTTTTGTCAGGAGGTAGGGGGTCATTACCCATCACCGGAAGATAGGAGACCACGTGTTGATGTCAAAAGGGAAATTGAGGAAAGCTTTCAAGTATTATGAGGCATGAATTTCCGATAAATATCATCTTATTCCGAACATGAGTTTTCGATGGAAGAAATCAGAGGAAATTGAGTTAATGAGGTGTTAAGGAAAACGAGTAAGTATTGGTGTTTCTAAACGGCTACAGAAACAGATGTAGCCCGTTATAGCACCCGGTTATTTTAAGAAATTGAAAATGTGTTGTTAGGTCTTCTTATCCGATACAAGAAATGACAACTTAAAAAGAAAACAAATAAAAAGGCATTATACCGGCCTTACTGATTGACTAAGTCAAAATTGGTTACCCTGTTTTCGTTTTGTTTGTTTATTTGTTTTAAAATGCCATTAAATTTCATATTTTGCTTGTGAATTTAACAATACATATATTTGTTTATTATAGCTGTTAAATGAAATCAGGTATAATGCAGCACCTTACATGTTGTATCATTTTCCTAAAGAAAGGTGAGAGGCGAAGAGAAAAAATAAAGACAAAGCTATAGGTTTAGGCTTCCTCAACTACACGTATGTGTTATTTATAGCGTATGTTTCATGATTTTGCGTGAGAGAAAATGATTTACGACCGACGTCTGTTCGTTTGAAGGGATGAATAATTATAAAAGATGGCCCATCACAGCAACGTATCCAGAAAATATTGATCTACAGGTTTGGGGGTGTCCCCCGACCTTTGGATATAGTGCAGGAATATTTCTGGGCAACCCCGTGTAGCATATAGCCTACAATGTGTATACACTGTATATATATATATATATATATATATTTTTTTTTTTTTGGGGGGGGGGAGGTTTAAACGGGGTTTTGGCCTAAGCTGCATGGCTCCGCATTATGTTTGACACGCCACTAAACGATTATAATTAGTTTGATGTTTTGGGGGGATTTAAGATACACAGTAACATCATGGCCGAATAGACACTTAACTGACGCTAAGGACAAAGGGTATAAAAGGATAAGTGCTTCAAATGTGAAAAGGAACTTCAAAAGGAGGTCGACTAATTTGAAAATGATAGCAGAAATTGAAACAAATATTGAAATTATTACAGATAATGATTTAAATAATTCAAGAGGTATATGAATATTTATTATAAACTGTGTTAATGAATTGTGTATTCGGAAGGAAAGTGAATTTAAAATAGTGATAGGAGAAGGAGAAGAAGAAGAAGAAGGAGAAAGAGAAGAAGAAGAAGCAGAAGAAGGAAAAGAAGTAGAGGAATTAGAACAAAGAATAATTAAGAAGAAGAAGTAGAAGATAGAGAAAGAGAGAGAGAGAGAGAGAGAGAGAGGCATGGGAAAAGAGATAGACAGAGATATGAGATATTACGAGATTGATAGAGATATCATCAGAGATTCAACTAAACCTTTCCTGTCACATCATGAATATTGCTAATTTTTAAAACCAACTGACACGGTCACATTGTAAAATTGAGGCTTCGTGGGTGGTCTTTATGACAACATGAATGACGTGTCGGAATGACGTGTTACCTGTGATGTTCGAGAGATAATCATTACGAGGAAGACCTTATCAAATGGAGGAAGAAAAAAAAGGTTATCAGCAAAATTCTCATCAAAACGCCAAAACATCAACAATTTTTTATAGAAAGAAAAATGCAACGAACATTGTTTTAATCTAACATCATTTTCTTTTCTTTAACATAATGCATCGCATCAAAATTGTGTAGTCATGTTACGCGTGTAAAGCACACACGTGTTTCTTTTTAGCCTCTTTTTAAGGATTGCATAGTCTGATACATCACGGAGATCGAAACTAAAAAATCTGAGTCTTTATCGTTCATGGATGATTTCTCTATTTACCTAAGGGTGGGAGAGCAAGATGACCTAAGATGTTCAAAAGCTTCTTTTCCCCCCGTTTCTCCGTGAGATGTTGGTCAATCGGATACCTAGCATCAACTTTGGGGTGAGTAGGAAGGCAACAACACTCCCGGCAAATCCGCCTACAATTGCGGCCATATTTAGTCACCAGGATCACTTTAATCTGTCCCAGGAAGACCTGCGAGTTTCACTTCTTGTCTTCACTTCACTTGTTCGTGCCATCTCACGATTCAGATGAGCCAGAATAGATATGAACGAACCCTCAGGAAGCATTTTACAAGTGATTTGGCCATTGTTCATCATTCTGAAGGATACGAATGGTAGGATGTTGTTTGTTAAAAAAAGATGAATTTTGCAAGGGTTGTAAGATTTTTGTGGGAGAGTTTATTAAAAAAAAATACATTTCACATAACTCTCTGAGAAAAATCAATAAAGTCTCGACACTCGTGTTACTTTTCTTGATTTGAACAACCAGAGCGCCATTTCAATACCTCATTGTATTGCCTTTTGATATAGAGATGGTGCAAAAGTTACGTAATATGCCACTCTGTTCGCAAATCTCAGAATACGCTGCACAAATCTATTGAAATGCCCTTAAGTTGTTTTCTTGAAAGTCCTAGTTATCGTGTTTAGAGGAGATGTGAGACATGTCTGAAAAACATCAAATTAAAATGGGGAGACATTAGATATTTATCAAGATAATTAATTCAGCAATCACCCGATCAGTGCAACTGGGTACCTGTTCCAGGTAAAAACACCAACAAAAAAAAACACCAAAAAAAACACATACTGTTCCAAACTATAGATGTAAACTCTGAACCTTCCCTCGTTGGTTTCTTTTTTGCACATGTACATTTTGTATGATTGTAGCCAGAAATAAGCAATGTAGGCCTAATTGTTTAATTCGATTATTTCCTTCATACAACAGCCCTTAATATATATATATATTTAGATATTTCATTTATCACCTGTCTTATTTCCTGTCTTACAAGGGGACCCTAAAATCAACAAACCAACCCAACTTCGACATGTTCTTAAATACTTTTCCAACGGCCATGATGACTTCTGGATTTTCCGTAAGTCTTTAAAACACATGTTGACCCTGTTCTGCTGCCTTTTACACTTTTAGAATTCGCCCTTGAGTCCTCATTACCTAATTAAAGAACGTGTTGATAAATCTGCTAATGAAAGAACGTCAAAACACAACCATCGTCTCACTGGCCTAATTTCTGCGACGACCTCAATTCAACTTCCAAGACGACTTTGGGTAAGTAATCATATGTTATTTGTTATGTATTAAATATAACTTCTTATCTTTTATAACACGATAACGATAAATGATTGACACTCATATTCATGTAGTTCACAAAGAATGATATTTCAATCAACAATTTATATCGATGATATATGGATTTGAGATTGCAGAGATTCCTCAATGATAATCTTTGATTGACACTCATATTCACGTAGTTCACAAAGAATAATTTTTCAATCAACAATTTATATCGATGATATATGGATTTGAGATTGCAGAGATTCCTCAATGATAATCTTTGAAGAATCGGCCTAATGACAAAGTTTTCAAAGCATCCAATTTTTATCAATTATATAAGTCCAGGGTATTCGAAGAAATATGCAGATGCATAGAACTGTCAAAAAACCGAAGAATAGCCTTTGAACCGCTATATGTTTATGATCAGACCATCTTTTCATTGCGAAGTGTTAATTGCATTAGATGCTGTCATTCCTTTCGGATATTCGAAATAATAGGAACCAGGTTACCCCTCTTACCAACCGGATTCATTAACCCACCCCCTGCCACAGAGTGACAAGCAAGAGAATCATCATACGTTGATGAACTTTGCGTTGCCAATGGCAACATAATAAGTGACAAAATAATCAGCTGGTAGATTTTGGTCGCTCATCAGGAAAAGGAAGAAGATGAAGAAGAAGAAGAAGAAGAAGAAGAAGAAGAAGAATTATACACTAAGAATGAACTACTTAACAAGTACCAGAGAAAGATGTATTATTACACCCATGCAACGCGATGTTCGAACATCTTCATTCAAGCTAATTAACGATTGCTGACGCGTCCCTCATTTAAGAGCATTTCTCTTGGGTTTTCATCAGTCGTCACTTATTAAGTTGTTTGGCGAGGTGTCCCGAATCAAAGACCTTTATGTGATCTATATTGACAGCTGATGCGCTATCTATGTCTTTCTGTCTATGTTTTCAATTTCTCAAAACAAAAATAAGGCCAACATATAGTCTGACAGTATAAGAGACGATTGGATGTTATCTTGTAAATTGTTATTTTCTCGTTACTTAGTCTATTTCGAATTTTGATCAACAGGGGAATATTTCGTTGCCACACTCACCGTCATCAATACGGTTGTTTACTGTGACGTAATTATTTGAATGCATTGCAGATGTGATTGATAATGATAATAATCAAAGATTGTAAGAAAATACAATATACTACAGAAATTTATCTGGCTATTTAATTTCACGGTTCAATTTAATTTCTCATTTATCTTTAACAGTAAATGAGTATATCGAATAGTGGGGAAAGTTCGAATGCGTTGATAACGTGTTCTGTTAAGTTATATTAAATACTTTTTGGAACCATAGTACGTAACATGATAGTTCTGTTAATTACATACTTAGCTGTATTTATCTTGTTATACCCGTACCAGGGATCACAAATCCCTGCCCGTACCATATCATAAGGCTACTAGCATGGCTAAAGGGATGGGTTAATGCAAAACGTGCAGCCAAAAAGAGCTCATCGAATCATTTTTTAACAAATCTCTGAGAATTGAATTTTCTTCTCTTAATTAAGAGGCCAACCTTCCCAACAAATATTGCTTCAGTAGCACATGGATCTCTGATCCATGCACTTTTCCCGCCGAAGGTGAACATTTTGCGAATAGTGATAATAAAACAAATAAGATTCATCACAACACTAGCGTATCCATAGGGTGGGGGCTGTTGGGCCTGAAGCCCCCATAAGCGCAGACCCCCCTTCCATAACCATACTTGATTTTAAAAATAAATATCAACATTAATCACATTAGTCACAATTCAGTCCTCCATCCATAAACTCGTCTCCATCCATCATTTCTCGATTAAAAACAACCTGTTTATCACACCTCCCGGTCTGAGACTGATCAGACTGCCTCGCCATGGCTTGACCGGAACATACTGGCCGGAGGACAACGGACATCGCTTGGCCTCGTTGTCCGGACATTGAATGTGCAAAGATTCGCGCCTCTCTCTGTCCGTGATACATAGTGACATGCCCGCTGTCCCGGTCTTCCGCCGACTGAGTGTTCCTATCTCCGCCTTTCACTCATTAAACATCAGCTGCGAGTGTCCCAAAAAAGAAAGGAACATTTTATTTTGGGTAGTAAACCTTCAAGCGGTACTAATGTCGTCGCTTATTAAAGGACGCCTGTAATTTGCTTATAATTTTAAACTCTGCAGACAATGTAAAGATTTTGTATCATTTTGAAATGTAAAAACAAAGGTTGCTCAGTGATCTATATTTTAAAAATATGTTGTGTATTGAATTGAATCCATTTTAAACAGTACAAAATATCGAGGTACACTGACTACTTTTATGATAGTCGAAAAATGACGATAAGATAGTCGTTCCCCAATATTCATATTCGAAATTGTTAGTAATAATTGTTACAAAATCAAATGGGATAAACATAGCGCATAAATAGTGACTAAAAATATGGGCAGGCATGAAACCAACTCTGAGTACAAAAGAAATCACCCGAAACACATAAATTGGTCTTTAATGATATTAAAACAACACTCGTGTCATCATGAGGATAATAAAAAATGACCATTCATTCAGACTGAGTTAGGGATCACTCAACAGTTTGTTAACATGACTACCGATATTGCCTGTCTGCCCTTGCGATCTAGTATTAATTGCCCTGGCAGGTGTGAAAATACTAATCGAAACATAGCAACAATATCAGAATAGATGTCCTTATAGAAATTAACAGCTTAATAACTTTCGCTGTTCAGCGCTGCAATAAAGACACGACCGAGGAAAAAGTACCGCGTCATCTCCTTGTCAAAGTTGTCTTAGACCACGTATATAACACTTCTCACTTGTATTTGTATAGTCTCTACAATAATTGGTTTTAAAGCATTATACAACTGCAGGTTTAGGAATCACATTGATATCTTTCTTTTCACTCTCCTGACCTTATCTCCAATTATCAAATATCAATTGAAGGCGCCAATGAGAAAAAAGGGAGGGCAAATGTCTGATTTCCCAACCCCCCCCCCCTCCTCATTCCGTCTCATACGCGAAAATACTCAATAATTTCTTTTTAATGTGATCTTGACATTTTTTTTATCTAAAACAAATATTTTCATGATTGTCTCGCTGAATTAAAACATCACATCAGTAGTAAATTTGGTACAGTAATTATAAAACTGTTTATTAATGACCTGATGCTGTATAAAGATTAAGAGCGATGAGTCATATGGAAATATAAATTACCTTTTCCAGACATCATAACGCAGTAAATACTTTGCTAAAAAAAATGCATCGGGCGTACTTATGAGCAAACTTCTTTCACTCTTCAACAATTTTCAGATCTAAGGAAAAAAGTACAGAAACGTGAACGAATATAGTCTTTTTGTACGACATTTATTTTGAAAATATTCATTATGTGTAGCCTATGTTTTGCAAAATGCTCTTTTTATAAATAATTACACAGAGTCCCATGGTCGATTAAGTGTTTGAACTGAAACGACTTCCCATCTTTCAATGAAATAAAGAGAAGATAAATAACATGAAATAAATATAACTATTATCTATTCCAAGCAATGGATAAGATAATAATTCAAATTTAACGCGAAATTGATCCGCAATTTTACACGGAGCAATAATAATGTAGAAAACAGACACCGAGTGAATAGATATATATATAACAGAAAATATGAAGAGTAATTTCTAGAGAGTTTTGAACTTCATTTCTATTCGTCAAAGAAAATCTTCATTTTCCACTCTCCACCCAGGTGTTAAATGGGCACCGGTAGGAAGGAATTTGTTTACAGCCTCTATAAAGTGTTAGGAGTCCAACAAATTTGATGGCATAAATTCATTTCAATTGTCATTAAACACAAAGTTCTGCAAGGATTTTCAGAATAAATGTGTTTGACGAATATTGATGAAAGAATACAATATTTAAGTTTTCTGCGTACAACACAAAACTCAAGTTTTGTATTCTTTCATCAATATTCGTCAACAAACATAATTATTTTTGTTGTTGAAAATCCTCGCAGAGTTAAGTGTTAAATTACATCCCCTTTCACTCCATTACACAAATTTAAGTAAAATTTTGCCATCCAAATTTTAAGCGAATTTGGGGCTCCAAACAATAAAGAGGGGCTTTAATGTTGTGAGCACGGAAATCCGTAGCCTAACAGAGATGGGGTAGTAATGGTGCATAATGTGTTACATTATGTGCGCTATGAAAATAAAAATGGTATTAATTTTGTTAGTATTATTATCATTATCATTATTACGCTTAACATTTTTTTGCATATCAATTTAGGTTGATGGACAATTTAGCCACATACGAATCATCGGGTATTACTTTTAACATCTGATAATAACCTTTGTGTTAGGAACATTAGCCTAATTTTTTTCACAGCAGGGAATGAAAATCTGCAACTCGATTCGTTCTCGATAAAACAAGAGAGAAGTCACTGCGATCCTCTTCTTGTGTTAATTCTGGATAGTACATTCACTCACTCACGCCTGACCACCCACTGCCAGCATGACTCTATATTTGACGGAAGTGTTGCTCTGAAAACATTATTCAAAGATTTGCTCCATCACCAGGAAAATAGAATTTGTCATCATTGAGAAACGGCCCCCGTTCCCATCCCGATGTCAACCACCTATCAAACTAGTTTCTCCAAGTTTCGGAATCGACAAGGAGTAACTCCAGACACCATAATGACAACTAGACGGTAATCTTTAGCGGCCCATTACTGATCAGTTCAGAGACAACCCTCAATGTTCTTGAATTCATTGAAGAATTACCGCATTACAAGTTTTGCTGAACTGTGGCAGATAGCTGGGGTACAGTATTGGGGGTTGGCAATCACGTGGAAGGGCGAGACATATGAGAAAGGGTCCCAATAAAATCAAATCGAATTCGTTATCAACTCGGCGTTGGGTGCATGTTTGTAACTTTTCCTACATAGATTCCTAACTGGCAAGTCCAATTTGAAGGGTAATTCTTTACACCGTGTGTCATCGTGCCCTGATGCATCCCACATTGGGCAATAATTGGGCGATATTCCCAGCTGATTTTGGCGGGAAAGCGAAGCCCCCTATTTATCCAATCACGTCCTATTAAAGGATCTATCAGTGGGATGTGTCAATCGTTTGATGGGATGAGAAAGACATTCGCCATCTTTATGATTTGACTCCAAAGCTTGAGCCATGACATTATCTTGGACATAGCGACACTCGCCGACTGCACTTTGCTGTATGCAACCAATTACGGGAGGTAACTGGTTAATTGTATGATATAAAGAGAGGGAGATAAGCAGACGTCATTATGATCGTTTATGCGTAGAAAGGTCGATGACCTCAGATTAAAAGTCGACTCATCTCGTTTGGACAAAGCTATAATTTGAACTTATCATCGATTGGTTCTTAAAAAGTGACTTTTAAGATTGAGAAATAACGTTTTTAGATATTCTGCAGAAAGTGGTCGACGGTGAGAGATCTTTAATGAGGCGAAACACGAAGGGTAAACGGATACAATGAATCATGTTGAACACAGAGAAAGACTAAATATTGGGAGGTTTATCGATGTTCTACACCGTGTCTATAGCTATATGACATTAACGGTCTTTACCCCCGCGAGCGAGAAATTCAACTTCCGCTAGTTCTCTTTATTGATAGTTTCCCTCCAAGACTGTAAATCATCTTTTCATAAACCCGACTGCCATGTGCAAGGCCATCGTCTCGGAACATTGCTGTTGGCTCGCACAAAGGCTACGCGAAAGATTAATACGATTTGCATTAGTAATTGTTCAAGAATCGATGAAGAAAGAATGTAAATTACGATTAAGAGCCTGGTGGAGTGAGACTAGTATTCAATGAGATAACTAGATGATGAGCTGGAGCCGACTATCTTCTGCCTCCTCACGCGTCCGTAGGGAGATAGCACTGTCCCTTGAGGAACACCACATTAAGTGAAGATGATAAAGTGAGAGTGTATCATCACTGAACAGGGTGGACTTCTAAGGTGAAGGGGCACGGTCGTTTGGGGTAGGGGGTGTACCTGAATCGAAAACAAGATCGAAAAGGATCTAGACGAGTAAGGTGGGTTAGGACAGTAGTCATGAGCGTATGGAATCCATTAGTGGTGTGAATATCAAAAGTTAAGAATTGAAACACGTGACAAATGGTTCACATTTTAAATAAAACTTGATTTAACTAGTCTGGCATCCCAAACAAGTAACTTGCATTTTCTGTGACACTTATGAGTAACGAACTAAAGTGCAATGAAATGTATGACATCTACATGTAAACCATGCAAAGGGATCATGTTATCTATGTGGAATACATGTGTTGAAGAGTCGGACAGAACATAAGATGAGGATTTACTTGACGTATTTACTTGACGTGTAGCTTACAACCAACTTAATGTATTGGTAGGTGAAAGTCCTTGATGAAACCTGTAGTACAGAAAACTATTTTCTGTAACATATCGATACATTTTTATAACTAAGTTAGAAGAAAAAATAAAAGAGAGCGTGATCCAATTCAAGATGATTTTGATGGCAGTACAACAAGAGGAAGCGATTTAGATTTTTTCTCACATTTTGAGGAATTTCTTTTATTTATTTAATGTTCAAAGCTGGGGTATGATATTGCTTTAAACCACAAAAGTACACAAAATACAAAAGACACAATTTAGCCTCTTGGTGCTGGCCTACTTTTCATCGAATATCATTCTAATAAATGATGGTATGATAAGCACAATAATAATTATATGCATTCCAGTACCTCGAATAGTCAAACCATAACGAAGAAAAAATATTTCACTTCTCATGAACGGTCGTTCTTTAAAGTTTGAATGCCTTTTCCTTCCTTATTATTTCAGCCACCTCTTTTCTCCATCTAAATCCTAATTGATATCAGACATGGAGTTAAAAATAAAGAGGAAAATGAGGCTAAAAAGTGTGATAATTCTGTCTGGAGTACTAAACCCCCAGACAAACCACAGCTTGAGGTCAAGGCCGCAATGCACGCTGGGAAGCCATGTCAAGTTGAAGACCAGTCACTTTTCCTTTCATACTCCGGGTTTATTTTTCTCTTTTTCTTTCCCATTACTGCCTTACTTTTAGATGGCAGCGATAGGGTCATTCCCGCAGGATCTACAGGATACAAATTAATTACTACCTGTAAACACAGCCGAATATGTCGTCGCAATTCACTTGAAATAAAACATGCATGTTTGCCCTCTCGATCGAGCTTTTAAGTATAAAAGCATGGATATAACCGCAGAGGGCTCACGCGTTTGTTGCCGCAAGGCATTTCTAGGGGTGCCGCGAGAAAAAATTTGTTGTATAACAAATTTATTTTGGAATAACGTCAATTTCGTGAGAAAAAATATAAAGAAGAAACAGCTTCGTACAGTATGTGCACGAGAAGATAATAAAATGTCTTTCTTCCTCGCTCAATTCACTCGCTCGCGACATTTAGGAACAAGATGATTTCAGGCAGCGAAACGCCTGAAAGTGTGCATATTTATTTTGGAGGTGCCCAAATATTCCTTTTTATGATAGCGAGGAACCAGAATATCAATAGGTCATACATACATATTTTGTTGATATTGAAATTAGATTAAAAACAGTACGAGTTTCAAAGTGATGGGAATTGTATCGTCTGTGATAAATTTGGGATTGGGATGATGTGAAACTTTTATATTTTTAAAAGGTCGCCATGACAAAAAAAAGGGTTGAAATGTCCAAATACTTCGAAGTCGCACATAAATTTCTTTTGTTGCATGGGAGGAAATATGGGAATGTTGTTTTGGAATATTGTTGGACATGCTCTTTGAGGATATTGTCCATAAACACACACATACACGCTCTCACGTACACGCATACGCACACACACACACACATGCACGCGCACCCGCACCCTCATACAGACAGACAGACACAAAACACATACACCATTGAATTGATGGAATAAACAAAAAATATTATCAGAGCGATATTTGTCGGTGTTTTTGTCTTGTTTAAATGCCGTCGTGCGATAAATAGTCCATTGGACAGTTAGAAATACGACACGGCTGGATGCAACAAGAATCGTGTCAATTCATCTTCTTATTCACGGCTGGTCGATACAAAATATGTAAGCAATGCTTGAAACCTAATAAACCTCACAAACTGATGACCAAATCGGGATATTAAAAAACCCAATATCGCTTTCATTACGCGTGTTTCCGTTTCACACTGTTTGTCTATTCAACACGTATCTGGTTTCTTGGTGTTAGCTAAAGACATGTGGTAAAGAGTCGCACCTACGGAACAATTATATTAGGATGACTGGTGAATTATTGGATGGTCAGTGACAAGTTGAGTATCAATATCACGCGAAGGTGTCAATCTTAATTCGCTGTATACCCTGTCCCGTGTATATCCTATATGGATGAGCTCATCGTTCTTTACGATGGGTCCGTTCACACTACAAAGATAAGTGTTACGTATTGGTAAGATGTTAACATATCAACTATAGCATGAATGTGGTCAAGTTATGTATATATTACAGATTCAGGATTATTGTAATGTAATGGAAAATCTGTAATTGTGTAGTCCCCGGTTGGTAGACAACCAACGCTAGCCGTTATGCTCACAGTCAAGGGGGGGGGGGTGTGGCGGGGAGTTGTTACCCTCAAGAAAATCATTTTAAACATGACAATTGCTGCCCAGTGAATGGGAAGGGTTACTATTTATGCTCTTGACCTTATAAATGGTTCATCATCCTGTTGGCCCCACCCCTAGGGAATAATGACCAGGGGGACAAGGGGGAGACCGGTTGACAATCATCCCTTCACATCATTAGCGTACACACCTTTGGAAATTTCAGTCGACGTGAATGTCATTATATAATTTAAAATGCATGGGAGGGGTTGAGATCACTGAAAACTTTTTTTCTGAATTCGAATCGAACGAAAACAAACCTGCCGACACTTTGAATGAATGGATGATATTGCATCAATGGCCAAATTCTCCCTTTAACCGCCCCCATCACTCTCAATTGGCTATCATCGTCATTACTTGTGGCGTAGCTTAAATTCAGCCATTGACACATTGGGATGGGGGGGGGGGGGGGTTCTTGCTAGGTGGATGAAATACGAATGAACAAGACCATTGGCGAGGGGGTGGGGTGAGGAGGGGTCCTATCATCTTACTTTCTATTTCCCCACCCCTTTTACCCTGTCTCCCCTTCTCTCTCTCTCCCCCCTCTCTCTCTCTCTCTCTCTCTCGCTCTCTCTCTCTCTCTCTTCTCTCTCTCTCTCTCTCTATCTCTCTCTCTACGTTGGCCTTTCCGGGGGGCAGGGGCACGTTCCCCCATGTTCCTGTGTCTACGCCAATGAATGATCATTACCATTATCCCTAACTATCGCCAAACCACGAAACCTACAACTGTAGCGTTTTCACGATACCCCGTCACTTTGTTGACCAGATCGATCAACTCTTGACATTTAGGAGAGCCAACATGATGACGACAAGTAGACACACTCGGTGTTTTACAGAAACAACCCTAATATTTGACTAAATACTAGACAAAGTACGGGGCCAGGTGTTCGCAACCCAACTACAGAACAAGATAAATTTCAGCCATAAAAAGCAAGAAAATATGGCGGGACAATGAACATGTCACGCAAGTTTCAAAAAGCTTTTAGTCTTTATAGTGTAACAGGTAGTACTCTTAACATTCTTATGCACACACTGACTTATTAATGAGAGTACTCCGAATGTAGTTATACACACTGACTTATTAATAAGTGCTTTCAGTATGAAATGAATTATACATGTTCTTTTCAAGACACTGAATCATACTCTTAAGGACACAAAAATAACTATGATATAATTGATCGCTTAAAAAGTGTTAAAAACTTAAGTTGATTTATTATGGCTAGAACAACTTAGTCACTTTGTTTTAGCAAGTTGGTCATGCTCATGTTTCAAAATTGATGTTGACAAGTGGGCTGGCAGGAATGGAATCGTTTTGCTGAACAGAAGTTAAAACTTGCAAATTAGAATAAGAAATTACGGATTAAAAGTAGAATTGAAGTCGTCAATCACTCGCGCAAGAACCCAAACCACACGAACTTTGTTCAAATCTAATTATATATGTGGTGCCTTGTGTACTGCAGACTCATACAGGTAGCTTTGTATTATTCCAATGTCATGGCTTCTTTAATGCTCATATGTTCTAAAACATAATCATTTTTTTTATTGGGATTAGTTTACTGATGTTGTTCTGATAATTGAAATTATCTATTTTCACATGAATTTTACAGCCCCACTTTCGTCATTATTGCACGGTTTTATATATTTCATCTTTCACAATATACTCAGTGGTAAATGTGTTTGAAGGCCAATGCATTTCACTTATAACTTTCATCAGAGTTCATTGTTAGCCGATTATGTGCAAACAATAAGAAACAAGGGTTCAAATTAACTCCTTAACTAGTTCAAAAGCGGCACCCCTTCGAATTGACACTTAAACCTTTCTGGGTCAAATTGTGGCTTATGGCGCCGTTCAGGTGTTGTTTGAAAGACACGGACTTGCTTCTACACTCTAGAATATTGATTTATTGTTTCATCTCTATATCGCTATCAGGTCGGTCACCGTATTAGCTTTTGGACTCAATCCATTTTCAGGTCTTTACCCTTCTTCCCAAGCAGAATAATTCTAAATAACCTCTGTTTGTGCTGCAACGGGCATCAAATTTCCGTTCAGAAAGCAATGTTCGAGCACACCCCAGCCTTCCTTTCCCTAATCAGCATAATTTTTCATCTTTAAATTTGTTCCTTTATTTGCACGCCCTTCCCAAGATTTAAGGCCCGTTTCCCACACCTCGTGAGAGGTGTAAGGCGATACCCCTCAAATTATCTCCAACAAACTCCCGCAGACGGTTTTAACCTTCTACGGTCTGCCTCGGATGGGAGAATTGCCTCGAGAACAAATCCCTCAAGTTGAAGAAAAGATTAACGTTTTAATCCACAAGTTTACCTGAAGAATGAACCTCAACAAAACGCTGATTCTATTTTTAACGGTGTAAAGTTATACTCGGTTAATTACAATCCAGACTCCAGGAAATCCATGGCTAATCCAGAATGCCCAGAAATGCCTCGAAATCCTTGAATATTCATCTGGAAGTTGTTAACATCAATCTCTTTTGGTGTTTACATCTGTAGACTCCATTGAACTCAGTAATCCGTGCGATTATTGAAAGTAATAATTTTTCTCAGGCACCACAAGTCATTCTGTTATTATCTGTAAGGAAATTGAGGATCACTCAAACAAATTAGGCAAATCACTTTGATACTGCATCCTAATCTTTATATCTGTATTCATTTTCCACTTATGAAACTACTAAATGTCCTCTTTTCTCTAACCATCAATATTATTGTATATATAGCTCTGCCAATATGCACAGACTATTGGTAATACTGGGTAATCAAAGAAACAAAACAAAATCAATCAATCATTGAAACAAAACATCATGAGGATCGTTTATTACATCTGCCCACCTGGATAAATACGTTGTAAATAGTCTGAAAGCACTTTATACATTTAAAAAATGACACAATATTCATATTGTGTCTAGCAGATTCACATAGATGTCATAAATTTCATTGCAATTTAGTTCGTTACTTATTTAATAAGTGTCACGGAATATAACACGTTATTTATTTGGGATGCCAGACTAGTTAAAACAAGTTTTATTTATAATGTGATCCATTTCCCACGTGTTTCAATTATTAATTTTCGATATTCACAGCACTAATGGATTCCATACTACTGTCCAAACCCACCATACTCGTCTATAAGTCCTTTTCGATCTTGTTTTCTATGCTGTTAAATTTTTATCAAACCATAAATAACTTGATACAGGATAAAAAAGCTACATTTTCCATTCAAGAAAGGCAAAAGTACACGTGTCTGCCGTTCTGTCTTTAATCATTATATACTTGGCACAGTTTAACTTTTTCTGCATTTGATTGCAATATTACATGACATCGAGAGGGGACATTCGTGTGAGCAAAACGGATATGTACGACTACAAAATTTCGAGGGAAACAAGGAATTCAAAGAGAATTTAGTTCGATGTTAATCACGAGTTTCCCTCGCGAGAATGAAAGTTGAATGTTCTAAGGATTATGTTTATTGGTAGGCATTTATCGGGATGTAAAACATTCAGAAGATAGGATACATTCGACTAGAGTGAATTAAAACCATGATTTTACAGATGGTTTGCGGGAATGCATGCCGGGCCCTTGACTTGATTATCAATGTCTATCTTTAAGTTTATGCCGGTTCCCACTGTGGTGCACAACCTCATTTTAACGAATACAGTGTTGGTTAATATAGTAAACGGCCGTGCGCACCACGTCGGCCAATGCCGTGTTCCATAATGGCGCAGTATAGTCACATGTGTTTGACAAGAAACATTGTTTCGAGGGATCCATAATCATAATGGTTAATGTATCAAAATAAAAGAATAATCCATTATTACATGGAAACATTGTACCAATTTATGCAGTCATACATGATTTACAACCAATCTTGAAGAAAGAAATGAGAAATTTTAACGAAATGTTCGTTACATTTTCTAGAAAGTTCAATAACAATTTTCAGTCTCAGACTTTTTTTAAATAGATATTTAATTAATCTCTCGCATCTCTCTCCGATTTACAGCTAACAGAATGGGGTGAAAAGAATATTTACATAGAAGTTAAGCGTAGATACAGGCTTACAACAAGTCTTCAAGAGATGCCTGTCATTATGTTTCAATTTAAGTTCTCGAATGAGTCGCGCAAGTGGCTTCAGACTGAGCCGAGAGAACGGACCGGTTGGACTTTCGATCGAGGGATGGAGTTATTCCAAGACGAGTTGATGAGTCAAAATCATGTAACGAGTTCGACATCTCCTCTATCTTATGGTAACAGATGCATGTAATAAAGTCATGTTCATGATCGAATGTTAGAATCATGGGCAGATTTACACGACAGATAGATCATAGACTCTTTCCGCCTGATACAATTCTCAAAGGTGTCGTAATACTGTCGGTCCACATCATGTAGGCTGAACTAATCTGCTGCCTGGAATTACCCATGATTAGGGTAAATTTCAATGTATTCAAAAGCAAGAATGAAAACACATTTTTGACGAATAAATGAAATGTAGGAATCAATGAGAGTTGCAAGGAAATGATGTGATTTTGTTGTCTCCTATAGCACTCTTATGGCGCAGATGATTTATTTTGTAATTCCCTCGAGACTTCTTTGACCGGACCAGGAAGTAAAACAACGGATATGAGGACACTGTCATTGTTTTAAAATTTCAACAGTACATTTCAATATTCTCGTTTACTATCAAGCAAAATTATTTAACAGTCATGTTTACTTCTTTTTAAAAAGCTTTGAAAATCAATCGTATTGTACTTATGTATGGATTGTAGTATCGCATGCTTTGGCAAATTTTGCCTCGTTTTCATTCTTATACACTTGTCGAATTCCCCGTTTCAACTCTGAGCCCCCCCCCTCCCCCTCCTCCCAAAACCCACAACGTAACCCTTATTTAACTCTAAGCATATAACCTATAACCGAACTGCCTAACCCCAACTTTACATCTTTTACGAAGTAAATTCCGTAGAGAATTTCGGATCATCAATTCAAGCTCTGCTACAAGTTCAAATTAATTCAATTCGTTTCAATTCAATTCTCATTTATTTCATTATTTTTTTTGTTTAATGAATTAGGGAACTACATATACATAAATAAAGCCCTTAGGCCTTGTACAAGCGTAGTTCACAAAGCACTCATATCATAGTGTAAAGCAAAGATTAAAAAAAAAAAACATAAAAACATTATACAAAAAAGAAGTACGTTTATATCATAGCCTATTATATTTTGTTCGCGTAATAGAGCATCCCATTCACACGCAACGGTCACTTTGTGTTATTATCGTTGTTAGTTCTCTGAATTTTTAGAAGTGCTAGATTTCGTGTCATCTTGACTAAAGTGCCCTTCCCCTGATTCAGCATTACATTCAGCATCATACCCACACCGATATTCAATAAACAACGCCATTGCTTCCTATAAAAGACAAACAGGAAAATCAAATTTGTTTACGAGACTTTGTTACTGCAGGATAGAGGATGACAACGCCGACTTCATGACTATAGGATCGGTCACTTTCAAAGATGGGAAAACAACCTTTTAAATTTAAATGGTTGATAGATTGAGAAGGCGTGACTTCTGACCGACGAGCTATATGCCGACAAACCTTTTAACATATGTTTTCCTAATTTACACAACCACTTCCACAGGCGATTGCATCGGATATTTTATTCCTAAGGCGAGAATGAAGATTTTATTCTCCTGTTTTTGTTTAGAGGAAGAGACGGAAAAAGCTGCAAAATGGATCAGATATTTACCACAAAAAGTGTGTTATTTTATTTTCCTTTGTCAAAAGGGTTTCCGAAATGGAGAAACATGCGTGATGATTATTAGCCGTGAGTATGTAATTATAGGCGCCTAAGTACGAAGGTTATAGTGCTAATTCATTTTTCTCGGAAAAAAAATACTCTTTATGAAAATAACTGCCACCATAAATGTTGATGATAGTAGCATATGTTGCGTTTACAAATTATGTATTTTGTTATTTGAAAACATATTTTTCATAATTTCGTGAACATACAAGATTTCTTAGGATCAAATTTATTGTATAGAACTCGGATGTGTTTTTTAAAATTCAATTTACATATTTTTTTATTTAAAAAAAAAAAAAAAAAAAAAATCAGGATAGTCTCTTAAGTACATAAAAACTAAGTTGCACGAGAGCCCCATATTACATAATACAATTAAAGTAAAAACAATAAAGAAATTAATAAATAGTAAAATATTACAACACATAACAAAAGAAACTAAGAGCAAACAATTATAAATGGATAATGGATACAAGTATTAGACTTTCAATCATGGTTATTATATACAAATGAAATAGTACATACATTACATTATGTAGATGAAAAACTCAAAGGGAAGAACATACACATAATCCAAGATAATGGAATATTTTAACATAATAGAACGCCGTAGCTATGAGAGGGCACCTTTGTTGGAGGGGGCGTCAGCGTTTTTACTGAAACATGGGGGTGGATGCAATCTGAGTAGCAAAAATACTGAGCCTTCTGCTCAGCATGATGCTTACAATGACAGACCTTCTTCCACAAACAAATGTATAATGTTTGATTAAATTGAGTATTTATGGCAGTTTACCATTTTGATATTTGCTTATTTATGATTCACTGTCAGAAAAATGCTTATTGTATTTTATAACTATTTTTATCGAAACACGGTGTATTTATATGAAAGCAGAAGAAAATCAAATAAAAAATCAAACAAAACAAATTAGAGAGAGGGAGAGAGATATAGGGTGGGGTGCGTGTGTATGTGTGTGGGTGTGGGGAGGGGTCCAATCTTTTCTCGTTATGTTTTCCCCTTCTTTTCATTTATTTAGAAAAGTTCTAAATAAAAACAAGCCAATGTACGACAATACAAATACATGAATGCTTAAACAGATGACTCGGCAAGAACATGGATTACAAGAGTTGTTTTTGTATATAATCTTTAATCAAATTCATCTGACCACGGCTGACATTGAAACCCAATTAGATGAGACATTGGGTTTCTCAGCGCATTTCATCCTGGCTTTCAGAAGAGAGTTAAACGAGTAGATGACAGATACGATGGATTTAACCTCTGCAGTTATACGGTCATCTACCCACGACCTTAATCTACGTTATTTCTTCCAGTGAATGTATTAAGTAAATCAGTATATATTCAATGAATATAAGCGATTTTTAGTATCTGTGTTGCTTCTACAGTGTAAGTATAATAATGAAAGCTCATTGTATATTTGAGTACTAAATCTTCTTAATAATATTCTCTTATAATCATATAGCAATACACGAATTTGCACTAGTCTAAAACCTTTTCTGATTCAGGACAAGTATGTATTTTATTTTGCAATATAAATTTTGTATTTTTTGTTATATATGATTGCTTTTAAAATTGACACTGTAGAATGAATAGTGCGTACATTCGGTCTCCTACTTTCGATTCACGCGCATCTAAGAAAAATGACATAAAAGAATTTAATAAATCGTTACAAATTATACATAATCATTAAAAATTCATTGAAATTTACCCATGAATGTATACATTTCATTTATGATTATGATATACACTTACATTTTGCTACGGTTGAAAATTCAATGGATAATTTTTCTCTACAACTGTACATGTACATCGTCTCAGTATTGTGACGAAGCGCTTTTAGATTTAAAACAATGTCAATTATCACCAGAACTCTGGGGTTTGCAACAATTTATAATTATGTAAAGACGATTATGTTCATCATTCAAAGCGAAAAACAAGGCCAGTTAATAATCATGACACTGTTTTAAGTACAGTACCCTCGACCTAATTAATTCTTTCCTCTAATAAAATCTTTATTTTCACATCTTGTGCGATGATGAAAAATTACTCATACATCCAATTCAACGATATATTAACCACAATTTCAAGCAAGTACAGTGGCGTTTAAGCAAATATGTGTAAAGAAAATATGGAAGAGTGAAGAGAGAGAGAGAGTTGGAATTCTTTATTCGACGATGACGATGGTATAAACGCAGTGCATCTGCAATCAATAATGAATCTGATCTCATTTATCCTGCATCTTTATTGTTTGGCCATGTTAAGCAGGCGATAGTCACTCTTGAAGTTATTTACCTGTTTGTTTTCCCTTTGTGAATTCCAGCTTATTCAATGAATTTTCACCTCAAGTTGCATCATATTGTTCTGTTTTCTCTACAAATCAAATGCTTTAAATATCCATTTCAAAGGTTATCAAGCGATTGATTCCTGAGCATCTTTATTTTCGCAAGTCAGCCGACTTGAATTTTGTTAGCAGCTTAGCAGCCTCGTTTCCCGCCAAAAGGTGAAGGGTAAGAAATACATATATCTTTATTAGCAAAATCTATGTTACATTACGTGTATGATCGTTTAAATTTCCGCTGAAACGAGCGATCGAATTGTCGCTATTGAAAGTATGGCATGCTGCGCTCGCTTCGTTTCTTTGGGTGTTCTTTGAATGGTCGCTGGCTTCAATTCAAGCCTGGGCTCCTAGCTCGATCGCGCCCACAATGGGCAGGTAACGGCGAAGAAGAAGAAGAAGGAGAAAAGAAAGAAGAAAAAAAGCGCAGCTAATAGAATTTACCAAGATTGAGTTTCAGAGAGATTTTGAAAATTTCATAGAAAATGAGAGCCCTGATCTAAATAAGGAATTGAATATTCCGGCAGCCGATTCCGAGTTTGTATAGAAGGAGAAGTCCACGTGAGAGTATCTGATTCCAGTGCGAGGGTCTTTTTTCTTCTCCATCGCTGCTTTACAACAGACTACTTTTCATCATTCCGCTTACCAGTTAAGTGGCTATTGAATCTTGGCAATTTATCTTTTGTGATGCAATTTAGAGACATGATGGGTGCAAGCTCATGGGGATGCGAAGAAAATATTAAGAAAGCGACACTTTGCAGGAGAAATAAGTATTGAAAGAGAGAGGAAAAAAAATTGCGAAGGAAAAGGCGAGATAGAGAGCGAAGATGAAGGAGAGAACGGGTCATGAAAATCGGAGATTTATATAATGCGAACATTTCATATACATTTATTGCAATGTTATCTACCTCTCTCTCTCTCTTTCTCTCTCTCTCTCTCCCTTTCTCTCTCTCTCTCTCTCTCTCTCTCTCTCTCTCTCTCTCTCTCTCTCTCTTCTCTTCTCTCTGACTCCTTTTTTCTCAAATTCGCACTTTAAAAGAAGTCGATTTAATTTTAGTTTAAACATTTCTAACTGCAGGGACATAGAGAAATCTTTTGAGAAAAAGAGGGAAAAAAAAACGTTTGTAAAGTCACAAAATTTCACATTCCTGGTGGAGGGGGTTACTTTTCTTTTTAGCACTAAAATAATAAAAACGTCTTTACATCAGTGGCATTATTTTAAAGGATTTTTTTTTAACAGGACGTCAAAACAAAAAGGAAACCAATTACCACTTAATTTTAAAAATAAAGGAATTAAAAGGAACATTTCAAAACGGCTAATCATGAGAAATATTTTTCGTCTCCGAATTAGTAGCAACGTTTAGAAGAAAGAAAAGGGAACAAATAATGACTTTGTACACAGTTCCTGCACATCACTTCTTGGCCACCATCCAAAACCTGTTGAATAACCTAAAACATAATACATGGATCATGTAATTGTTTTATTTTACATGTATTTACATTTAATCCTCAATCATCATTGTACTTTCTTTTAATAGGAAATACCCACCAATCTTGGCATTCACCTATTTCATATACTAAAAAGCTTCTTCTGAAATTTTCCTTGTACTCAAAGCCAACGGATTTAAGAGTAAAATGAGCGAGGGAAGTGGCTTCACATCCCTTAACGTTGGCTAATTGGTCTCTATAGAAATAGTGGTTAACTTAGAAGTATTTCTTCTGAGAAGAATGGACGTTATATATCTTTGTAGATCGTGGTTTATAAAGTGGCGGTTTTGTCACCTCTCTTTCTCTCTCTCTCTCATTTTCTCTACTTCTTTTTTTCTTCTTCAGCTCTCTTTCTGTCTTTATCTTTCCCTCTCTTCTCCCCCACTCGTTCTCACTCTCTCCCTCCCAGCTCCCCCTGGATAATGGTGTTACAACCGAGACGACGTAACACATGTAAAAGTAGAAGAAAAGGACCGTAGCCACCAAAAGGGCAGCATTTACTATGGCAAGCTTAAATATCGACCTTGGGTTGGAATACAACCAATGATGTTTTGAAAAGAACTGCATTTGCTACTACATTCCTTAAACAAAGCAGCAACAAATCCACGAACATTTCTGATCGATTGTTGTTTGGTAGGCCAACTATACATGCCATAACGCTTTTTGTCTTGAATCAATGTAAAGTCTAGAACCGGCGACTTTAAGAGGCGGTAAAAGCCCTGCCGTTTTGCTGGTACCCTTTTGAAAATGCTGATAGCTCGCAAAAAGAATCGATAAAATAGCATATACTGTCTTTACAGTTTACATGAAAGGGTGGTAAAACATATTCTCGACTTAGATTTTTAAAACTGGCGAGGAAGTGAGAGAAAAACTGTAAAGAGTGAGGCATTTTCGAGATGACTGAATGGAAGAGGAAACTTGTGGCGAGAGCAAGGAGTGAACAATACGGTCAAAGAATGGCGGCAGACGAGGATGTTTGGTGTAAAGTCAAAGAGTGAAATTCATTATTGATTTGCAGTGTTTTGTGATTTTTCTTGAGTCAGTGCAAAAAAGAAAAAGAAGAAAAAACGAGAATGAACAATAACATAACCATGCATAATAGTTACGCAAGTATCAACAAAATAAAGTATGTCAAAGTGGAGAAAAAGTCAGAATGTGAAGGCAAATAATTGTGTGTATTACACAAGTTACCTTTCGTAAACAAATGAAGACAAAATAAGGTAGGACCTCTCACCTTTATTTTTGTTGTTGATATGACATAAAATCACTTTTAAGTATATATATATATATATATATATATATATATATATTTAGTAGAGTGAAATATCTTATTTTAAAGATTATTTGCATTAAATGCGGCTTAAAATCCAAACTAATGAAAAATTCGGAGAAAAGGGCAAACGAAACATGCATCAACCCAATATACTATACGAAAATGATTTTGCTTGCAACTTCTTATTTTTAATTTGTATAAGAAGTGCGATTAAGCAGATGACTCCTTATTTATCATACTGTTAGTAGAGAGTCTGAATAATGTTAATGCCATACTAGCTTTCAGTAGTTGCTATTCTTCATGAAATTATAACTGCCGTATTGATACATAATAATGATGATATTAGTTCTTCAAACGTACTCTTTTAGATACATTTCAGAAAATTAATGAACAAACGAAATCCATATGCTCAAGAGTATGAGAAAGAGAGAGGTTGAGGAAAGATACACTAAGCACATGTTTATAACATATAGAGAGTATGAAGCGAGAGAGAGGGGTGTAAGCGTTTGTTACGCAAAGAAAGAGAGAGAGAAAGGGATAGATAGAAAGAGAAAGGGATAGATAGAAAGAGAAAGAGAGAGAGAGAGAGAGAGAGAGAGAGGATATAGAGGGAGAGAAAAGTGTGAGATAGAAAGAGGGGACAGGGAGATGGAAAGAGAGAGACCTAGAAAACTAAAAAAACTAAGAGACGTGTATAGAGTGAAAAAGAGAGGGGAGGGAGAGGGGTAGAGGGGAGAGAGAGAGAGAGAGATAGAGAGAAGGCGAGGATAGGGATTCCCTATTTGAAAAGAAGGACCATTTCATGTGGAAGAAATATGCTTCACGACCGGAAGTTCCCGCTTCTCGCAGCCGACACGAAAAAGCGGATCAAAAAACGCGGGGAAAAGAGAAGTGAATTAAAAGCCAGGAAAACCCTTACACTAAACTACTATGTTATGACGACCATCTAGGTGTGTTTGTACAAGAAAATTTAATTTACTCCACGTACAAATTATCGCTCTTTCAGTTTCATTTACACTCTCCCTTTTTTTTAAGTGGGGGGGGGGGGGGAGGGGGGGGGGGTTGAGACTTAAAGGAATTTTGGATTAACGTGACTGTATGGAGCCTGAAGTAATCTATGTTCAAGAAGTGTGGGTACAAGTTTATGACTAATGAGTTTATCATTAAAAACATGCCTGTCTTATTGTTGATACCTAATGATTTATAACGGCACTTTTTTAGATGATCATTTAGCCTGTGAATGATCTCTTAATGAATACATTATATTTCAAAAAACATCCACAGATTAACACATTCTTCAGTTTTTTTTAAATTCTTTTTCCTTGCACAAGTGAATACATTATATTTCAAAAAACATCCACAGATTAACACATTCTTCAGTTTTTTTTTAATTCCTTTTCCTTGCACAAGTCAGCCATAATCGTTACTTAAACCTATCGACCGGTATGCTACCTTTACCAGGTTCAGATGGGTAGATGTTGTCTACTGATTTATTTAGCGCTAAATGGCAAACTCCTCTATCAATTGGCAAAATTCACTAAGTAAGTGAAGACACAAAAATGATGTCAACATGAATCAATGCTCATTTTTATTTTATACCTGAAATATTTTTCTTTTTTATTTGTTTTCTTACAAGATAAAAGTAATTTGTTCGGAATAGAGATTTCACGCTCGGTAGTCTTTAAGCATAAGTGGGCTAGGTTAAATCAGGTTTAACTAAGTCTACCTATATGAATATAAGCCATAATATTTATAAGCAATTTATCTTAAATAACAACACTTTTATTATTTGTTATCATTGTCTTTTATTGAAATGACAGAAGTAGGTTTAACGTGACTCGATGACATTGTTGACGGTTGATGAAAAAACTGCGTAAAATTTGTATAAAATGTTACTTAATATATTCCTTTTACTGTACTAACCCACTAACATGCAAACAAATCATGAACAAATTCTCAAACCACAAAGATATATTGATGGTTTTCTTTGAGGGCGTCACTGTGCGACACCATCTATAACAGTAAATTCTCCCAACCATTTTTGAATTTTCCCAACCGTGTTTCCATGAAAATAAGACATGAGACAGGTTTTTTTTTAATCTTTCAAAACTTATATGTCTGGAATGGTATATAAAAATTATTATAAAACCAATTCATTGCTTTGCGGCAATTTAGATGGGAGAAGGAATCGATCAGATCAGTCTTTTCCAATGTTATCATTAATAATGGTCTGTTTTCACCCAAACTTTCAGATTATCTTTAATTTACATCTATCATTGAATTCACTACCTTAGCATCATTTTCTCTCATCTGAACAATGTTACCAAGTCCCTTTAATGAACATAAAAGAATTCAAGAATGCGTGTGGATAAAATCTCAGAATCTCTAAGACTTCGAGATTGCTGCGGTAGTATCGTGCGAGGGGACCTTTGTAAACGGAAATGTTCAAACACTTTATTGGAAACGTTGAACGGAAAGGGAAGAGCTTTACGATCTGCTAAACACACTCTACAGATGCCTGTCGCGACTTAATCCCGAAATCTGACACTAACCGAGCACCGGGACGCTCTTATAAATGTCACTTATCTTTAGAAATACCTTAAGAAATTAAACTATATTGCTTACTTTAGTCATAGGCAAGAGAAAAGTCGTAAAACGGGTAAGATTTCAGTGATTTTGGGACGATCTGACGTCAGTGAGAGCGTTTTATCGCGTGGAAATGAGAGAGTGATGTAGGAGCGCTGACGCCATCGCTTAAAAATGATTACACAAGTTTATTTTGTTGGTCTTCGTTTTCCAGTGTTTTACAGCTTGAAAGATGAATGCCACTGATGATTTTAGCAGGGATAGTGACAATTGGCAATGATGCTGATTAGGGACATTGTATTTTGATATGATGTAGCAAGTACTTATACAACCAAAGTACCAATCAGCAGTTTCAGCAGTCTCTGATAAGTTTGTACAGAGCCATATAACACCATGACCACGCTCATTGTAACTGATACTCTTCACAGTATAGAGAAAACTTGATGGGGAAATTGTAAAATTTATTTTTAGTTTGCTCCAAATGTATTTTTACTTTTTACTTTTTATTTTTTATTTTCATTAGTTCTATGTAATAATTATGAGAGTCCTTTTCTCAGTCGGTCACATCACTACATGGGCGTATATACGACGCCTGGACAGTTGAAGCTATTCCCCTCGGCCCTCGAACACTCAACTCCGGACAACTAGTATCAACATCATGCGCTCATCAGGTATTACAAATTAAAATCTGTCATGTTTCAACCACTCAACAACAAACTAGCAGGCGATGCAGCCGCCTCCTCTATACTGCTTCCAAACTCTGGATTAGGCTTCCTCCACACAATCGGTGGAATAAATCAAGCAGAGTTTGAAGACATATCTATTCTGAAACTACATGCATTCATTGAATTGACAGTGTCGCCGCTCAGTAACTTGTATATATTTTAACTCCAAGTCTGATTATGATATGATGCTCATCATGTATGAAATGAGTCATTTAGTCATATACCATGTCATGCTTTTATCATTTTGGTATCATGATAAATTGGCTTCATGGTCAGCTACTGACTGGAAGGGCATACATGTCATGATCTGACCGGACCGGGATCGAAATTCTAGAAGTCAAAGAGCACTGACCTTCACTTTTCCCCTTTCCTAACATTTTTCAAAATTATATGTACGCCGTAGTCATGTCATCTATTTCTTGCCGGTCAATGCAATATGTAAGCACATCAGCATACCTACTAACTACTTACCGTCTTATTATCTGGGTGTAGTTTGATTTGGCACATTTAAACAAAACGATAGCACTAAGATTTCAGACCTTTGTAAAGGAAATTCTGTATTTCAAAGGACAGTAAAGCAATATACAAACTTGTTCATGCACACTATACACGAGCGGGATTCAACCTTCCACCACTCGACCAGAAAACGACGACAAATAATTGGTATTATCTACTGGAGTCGATATTTTATGAACTGTTCAAGTTGAAAGGCCAAAGTATCCTTGTGTCATCAAGCAAAACTCGGTGAAAAAAGGGTGCTTTTATATCTTGCTCAAGTCGTACAGAGAAAGGGGAATCACTTGGTTATTTTTAATGGGAGGTGGGGGTGGGTAGTCATTGGACCACATTTTGCTTACAAACTTGCCGAAAATTTGCCTGTAACAAGCCTTCAAACAGGAAGAAAAAAACAATTCCGAAAATATTTTCAGACTTTCAAATATCTTTGTTAGGAATACCGGTCCTGCTCTAAACTCTTCCAAACTCTCAATATTGTCGGGGTAGGTACACGGTGGTATAGGAGATGACCCAGCGGACATCGACCTCAGACATGTCGACGTCGCGACATCGTTGACATCGTGTTTACATGTTTGTCATGGCATTGCATGTCAAGTATGGCTCCTCGTCTATCTTCGGTACGACGGAGCGAGCAATGACTAGACCAATTATTACCAGTCTACATGCTGGCCCATTTAGTTTACACTATCACAATGAAGGGGCGCCCCAGGACTATTTTAAATGGGAGAGGGGGAGGAGGGGGGGGGGACTCGGACTTAATATATATGCAAGGCTATCGAAAATAACCAGAGATCTAAAATAAAGTTTAAACAAAAAATAAAATTTGATTAAAATTTTCAACAAGGCACACCAAAATAATAAACTTTCATAAAATACCTCCGACTTAGTTTATGATTTTTTAAAAATATTTTGTATAACCTCGATTTGATATTTCTCACACAAACAATTTTATTGGAAAGGGGGATCATACTCACATCCCACTCCCTTCAAATTGCGCCCCTGTACCTCTCACTTTCTGCTGTTCGAGACAATATTCCAAAGAGCTGAAAATTGGTATAAAGACGAATTATATTTTTCTGAGTGATGACTTACCGTTAAATATTTCCCAAAATTACATTACATTTCGGCACGCATACATTATTACCTATGAGGTTATACGAATACAATGAAGATACAGGGTGAATGTGGGGGATAAAAATATACTGGAATAGGGCGACACAAATCTCATAAACAATTCATAACTTTTCCCATTGAGTCTAATAACTACAGTTATAGTAATATTCTGATTACACATAGCATTTAATGTAAATGCTGCTATATATGTTATGATAATATTAGCGTTTTACAGATATAATGATATTAAGATAAGTGTGCACCTTCTCCACTCCCCGAGGAGCATTGCAGACATTACAGACTATTTTACAGGTGCGTACAGTGCTGATCAAACTCCAATTACATGTACGTCTATATTCAATGATGGTTTCCATAAGATGCAACAATTTTATGCTCAGTTCCTAAAACTTCAGAAAATTTCCTTTAAAATACGTTTTGTTGTAGCTTTGATCTAGGGACGGGGGGGGGGGGGGGGGGTGTGCATGGGATTTTAGTACCTGGTACCAATTTAATTCATAAGTGGAGAAAAGAAAGTTATATAAAGTTCCTTGATTAACAACAGAACAATTACAAACAAACAATTCATACAATAAGAAATCCTCGTCTTCAACATATGGCATGATCTTCGTGAGTTACATGAACCTCAATCGTAAGCAGTGTCTTCACGACAGCTCTGACTACCGGTAGAATATTTATAATCAAATAAGTGAAACAAGAGATTGCATGTTAAATCCAGTGGATTATCTTTAGAAGTAATGGAAACTGTTTAAAAGAGAGGAATTCTGTCTGTTTATTGACTTCTTGGCTGCATAAGATCTTGACAACCCGACACTCGTGTACGGGTGAAAAAGTCAGTTTTGACACCGTGTGTACACTTGCATCTCGTTAACAGCGAGACAGATATCAATTTTGTTGAATAATACATCGCATGGGTCGGAGTGGAATTGTTCTTTAGTTTTGAACACATACTCATGTGAAAAGCGTTCAAAGTGAGATGCAAATAATTGCACATTAATGTGCAATGTAATATGAAGAAAAGAGATTAGCAGTAGTGAGAGAAATTAGAAAGGTTGAATAAAATGAAGTTTAGAAGCAATATTAAAGTGGGTAAATATTCAACAGGGTAAGGAGGAGAAGAGGGTAAATAAAGGAAATAAAATGTGATGAATTTGCTTATCAGCATTGTAGCTTGTGCTTGAAAATATATATATTTTAGAAAAAGCAAACACAAATATACGTTTCACAATTGTTATGCTACATTAGCCGTTTAGTAGAAACATAGCCAAGAAGATTCACGGTAGGAGCAATCCAGGAGGGGGGGGGGGGTGAAAGGAGGATCCACGATTAATATTTAGCAACGGAGTAGACGTTTCAAGTTTGATATTTCTTTTTGGGGAAAATATTTCAACTTAAATTATGATGAATTGATTTCAACGAGTTTAATGACTTTTTAAATTATTTTGTCGATGAATGTTGTTAAAGTTTCTGCCTTTAATCTCTCGGCATGAAAACGTCTGATACTACACAAATATCTTGGGGATTCAGCTTACCAGTTTGTCAAGGGGGGTTGATGAATTTCACATTCACACATGTCACATTACAAGACACTGGGAAGGTATAAGAAGCGAAAAGGGAATGAACATATCCCCCCGATTGTCATAACATGTCAGTCTGTTGCAGGTTAGAGCTTGGCATACGAGGCGCAGCGGCAGAGTTGTCTTACAAACATAAGGTAAACATTTATTCAAATGTCGTGCCGGGTGGGAGGCGGGGGAGCCTCTCGCCACACCAGGCGCTGTACCCGAGCTGGTAAAACAAAACCAAAGACTTGGAGAATTCCTACCAAAAAGAAAGGCAGGCATGTTAAGAGTCAGCGGCTGTGACAGCAGGAGTAAAAAAACGGGGGGAATCAGCTGAAAATGTGTTTAATTATTCATCGGGTTTGGGGGATCGGTTTCTTGACTGCGAGTAACACTTTGTTAGAGTCTCTGACCTGGTCGATACGTGCCAATGTACACGTCAAGGTAGATGTCTTTATTCCATCATCACACAATTGAAACATCGGAGAGAATTGGGGAAAGAGAGAAATGGGAGAAAGAAAGAGAGAGAGAGAGAGAGAGAGAGAGGGAGGGGGTATGAAAAGAAAAGAGTGGAAGAGGGAATGATAAGCGATAAAATAATTATAATAATACAATTTTGTCTCTATATACATCTGATTGCAATATTACATCGCGATTCCCTGGTTCTATCGTTACCAAATCTATGGCAAGATAATGAAGAAGAAAAAAAATCCATCGAAAAGTTTAAGGCATCACAAGTCATCTTCGAGAAGGCCTATATAATCATGATTATATTATCATAAAATATCATAATTGAAGACATCAGAAGATAGAAAATGTGAGGAAAAATAATGTGGATTATTTTCAGACATTTTAAATACTTCACCGGAAAAAATTATGTTAAAAAAATCATGACAACCATATATTCCATCTCTTCCCGCACCCCCCCCCCCAATTTTGACTTTCATTGCGATACATAGAGCATATTGGATATTTTCATAATACAATGCCTAAAATGTGTGATCATAACGATCATATTAAAAGCCCCTGGTAAAATATATTGCAAAAATCGTTGTGTGGCCGTGACGTCATGAAATAAACGAAAATACGGGTTTTAAATTTTACAATTAAAATAGCAACTCTTTATAAAGTCATCTGTATTTCGTCATCAACCAAAATAATTTGATTAAACGATAGATCATGTCGATATATTTTTAATGCGATGTGTACATCTATTGTTGTGAAAATCGCATTCTTTACCGTCAAATTGAGCGGGAAAACCTCGTGATTGAAAAGAAATGCAAGCTTTCGCGATGGAACTTTGACCTTCACAAGCTGTTATTGAGTAAGCTCCGTGTTTTCTTGTAATTATGTGAGGTAAGGAAAGAGAGAGGAATTAAAAATCATTCTCTTCTCGCGCTGGAAGAACGGAGAAAAGAGGTAAAATGACCCGGTATTATGAAGATGCGACGCAGCGGAAGGGAAAGCCCAACAAAACCGTTTAAGCTCGATAATTAAAATCACGAACCAGTCTTACAAGGAAAATGTCCTTATACCTTGTGCATTTCCACCCGCATCAATCGCTGTTGGCATGACAACGGTAAGAAATCAATCACGTGCACTTCTCCAACAAGAAATTTGACAATTGATTTTTTTTTCCGTTGATTTCTTTTCCCCCTTCTTAGTCGCCTATTTTCATGGGTAAAGACCAATTTGAGGTTGGCCATTGATTTTCAGAAATCATCTGGAGAAAATCTGGTTCTATGAAACTACACTTGTAGAAATCATTAGAACTGAGTAATGATGTATAGAGGGAAAGGGGTGTAGTAACGAAAAGTGAATAAAAGCATCGCTTAGGTTTTATCGATTGTGTAATGCTTTTGCTAAGGAAACTTCAAACGTCCATACCAAGAGATAGAGAGAGAGATAAAGAGATAGAGAGGTAGAGCAGCGTGGCCTAGAAAAATAAGACCTTCAAACCACTCGCATAAATTGTTAATGATATCCATTTCTTGACATTCATACATATTCTATTATCCATACACTATTGAATTTCAATTCGTAATGAATATGATACTTCACGTGTAGTAGGAAATGGGCTTGCTATATTTTTTCTTCTTTTGTTAACTTTAAAATATATAAAATTCTGTAAAACCTTTACTTATGTCTACTGTATAAATTTGATAATGGTATTATACAACTCATACACTAATACCATTAGTTTTGTCTGTGAGTCATATTAACGAATTTCTATACCATGCATCCGGAAGAGAAATCATAGAATATACATGACAGAGGCAGTATCATCGTTATTCAGTATTATTATTATTATTTTGTTGTATGGGGGAGACGCTATACGATGATGGATATCATGTTGTGGTTTTCCCTTTACATTTATAAACTATTTGGCAGTTAATGATAAAATGCAATTGCCCTTTGCACGTGAAATCTTTCAACCTTCCTTACACTAAAAGGAAAGACGTTGGAGAAAATCCCATGGCTTTAACAGTGAAAGCCGCGAACTTTTCAAAGAAAGCAAGGAACGACTCTCAATTTGATGTCGCCTGTCTCTTCGACTCAGGCAATATATCAGACGTGCAATGAAGCGAGATGGAGACATGCATTTATGTTGAGCGCCATATTTATACGATATTTAATAGATGAGCTTTCAGGTTCTGCATATGTCAGAGCGGTTGAGCATGTCTCAGCGCGGTGTTATGGGTGTAGGAACGTGTTCTTGGTTAGTGCCGCTCGGGAGAATTGGCAACAGTCTTCTTTTTAAAATTTCATCCTCGCTCATGTATTCTTTCAAATAATTTCCTCGCTTCTGTGATGTTCGACTTGCTTTAAATAAGTTCACCTCACTGGAGATGTTAAGCCGAGGGGAAAATTTTTATTACAAATAATTTGAGAAAAGGGTTGATTAGAAAATGATGTAATCTATGTTAAGTGAATGAAAATGTGCAAAACTGCAATGAATTTCAAACTATTCACTATTTCTTGTTAACAACCCACATTAATGTAAATTTGGTAACTTATGATCTAGTATGGCATGTGTTTAGAGAAAATGATAAAATGGTAATTTTTGAAAGATAGATTAGTCGTATATGATTGTGTTATTAGTATGGTTATGATACTGAAAGTGAGCTAGATAGTTGAGGGCTCAACTTTAATATTGATATGAAGAATCTTTTATTTTAGGCTTTAATTGTATAGATATCATATGAGTTTTAAAGGAACATTGCCACATTTGCGCTAACGTATATTCTTATAATGCTTTGATTTTCAAATAGGCATTAAGTCAAATTATGTCTGACTACTACCTACATGTATGACCATTATGACCTGTTTCCTTGGTGAGATTAAGAAGTCTTTGTTAAAGATGCTATGTCCCTTTTGCAGCCAACATCAAATTATGTAGAACTTTGCAGGAATTATGAATATGTCATATATGTCCTATCTGTAAACTTTAAACGTTAGCAGTGTCCTAATATTCGAATTATGCAAAGAAACCCATTTACTTGCTGGACTAGCTTCACTGTCAGACACTATTGAGTGACTCACTGGCTTTTTTCCTTCTTTGGTATAATAACCAACATAAAATGAGCTGTAAAGGGTACATGAGCATTTGTCTACATCAATATCCCACTTCATGTAATGGCCAAAATTAAACTGATTAAATCTTTGCGCAGCATAAAACGTACGACCATTCGGTACATGGTCTGAAAATCAAACTATACTTACTGGCTCTATAGCTCTTAAGTCGATTCGACAACTAATAGTCGTTATTTTACCCACTAAAAGGCATTTTCAAGCCCTCTTTTTGTAGGGAAGTTCTAAATTAGTATTATCTTTCAAATGCCGTTGGACCTTTTCATTTGTTTGGCCTCCAAATGGGACATAGTACATTTTAATGTATGAGATAAGAGCATGTACAGATACATAGTACATTTGAATTCAGATTTTCTAATTATCTGATCGATTTTGGAATGGGTATCATAATGCCGTTAATATTCCGTTTTCTTTTGACGATCAATACTTTGCAAAGTAAATGCCAGCTATAAAGAATATTTATCTCTTGATCTTTGAGCAATTTAAAATCATCTATTTTGTATCAGTAATATAATAAAACGAGCTAAACTCATAAAGGATAGCATGTTATATGATTTCAACAGGAAGAGAAGTATAAGGAAGGATTGATATTACGTGAACAAAATCGAATATAGATTGCCATTATATTCTTGCATTAGATTTGCAGATACATAACATGTTCCTATACATTAGTTGGTACGCATTTGCCGATAGTCGGCGCTATACCACATAATGTTGCTCGATGGTATACTCAAACAAGGGTGGTTATGCTAAATCAAAACCAGACATTCAACTAAAACGAGTTCTTCATCGTTTTACCAATTTATTGTTCTTTTTATTTTGTTGCACATCGTAAATTAAAGATTTGTCTGAGAAATTACACTTTGCAGGAATAAATCAAATAGGCCTATACTTGAAGAATTTAATATTGAATAATTGAACATCGAAGAATTTTCTCTTAAATTCAAATAAACCGTACCTCACATTTTTTATCATAAAAAGTTTAAGATATACATACTTGTTGAGTATATCTTGGAGTTTTCGCCACAGTTTGCAATATTGAAGCGCGTTATTAAAAATCGTTAACTATGACAACTGATGGTATTTTGTCGCTCATTTATAAATTTTCAAACAAAATGCGTACAACCTTTTGTTTCGCTCACGATTTACTGTGTCAACTTCTAATATAGTTTATTTTTCATTAAATTCGAAAAATTGCATTGTCATGATTTCTTTTTACCAATTTCAATTAAAGATTCTCTGGATGTCGTTTCATTATATTCTCCCTTCAAATTAAATCTCCCTCCCTCTTCTATAAGCTGACCTCCCTCTTTCTTTCTACATCTCTTTTCTCTCTCACTTTCTCTGTCTTTCTCTCATTTTCTCTCTCTGCTCTGTGTCTACCCCTCTCTATCAGTCAAAACTTTGGAGGAGTACCCTCTTGTTGGTGTTTTTCTTGTGTTCGCGTCTCTGCGACACCTTACCCTCTCTATCAGGTATACATTACCGCACCCCGCGGTACAAAAACACGCTGGTTTGTCTACCGTCCCTTTGGCCTGCTCTCTCCGGGGAGCTAGCCGGCTGAGCTCCGTTACCCTGCCCGCTCGCGTCTTATGTCACGGCCTCTCCATATTTCGTAGGTGGAACGCGAGGCAAACCAAACAAGCTGCGTTGATAACAAAGTAAATACGTCGCTGTTTAATTGTTTTCTTTGCGTATTTCTGGCCGCGAAAGCAAGAAATTAAAGAAGGGGCAAGCTAAATAGCCAATTTCTTTCCCGAAAATGTGTGACATATCGCTCCTTCAGTGGGATACTGTTGAAATTCGAGATACAAGCTGTGCATTCTTTGAGCTAAAATAGACTCATTTTAATTGTAGAAAAAAATGTGAAACCATGGAACAGGGTATGGTTAGAATAACAAAATATCTAAAACAAAGAAAACAGAAAGACAGACTCTGTTCACCTCATTTGGCTCATTTTGCATGGCTCGTATTTCTTTTCCCCCTTTTCCGCCTCTCTCTCTCTCAGTATAAAAGAGAAGGAGTGGGAGAAAGAGATAAAGAAATACAAAAATAATACAAATCAACTGACAAAGGAAAAAAGAAAAAAGAAGAGATACATGGTTTAATATACCAAAAAGAAAAGGGTAAATAAAGCACAGGCGAAATGTAATTACGTCTCAGCCTTTCCATAATGCAGACGACCTGTGAGCACGAGTATGGAAATGAAAACGTAACCGTGAAAATAAATAATCGTGATAATGTCATTTTGTTCTAAAGGGCGGATGGGTGGGGGAGTCGGAACTTAATGATTGATAGATTTCACGATTCACCATGATAATTTGAAAAGTCTTTCACACATAGATAGATAGATAGTTTATTGGTTTCCACAATATCTCATTTTACAAAGAGTGTAACAACATATTAAAAATGATTATAATATACATGTACATACAATTGAGTTGAACTTAAGAGATATAGTGGCGGAGCCTATGAAAAGCAGAGCTTGTTGTGGATAGGCTCCTTAAACTACAAATGACATAATTAACTAAAGTAAAGTTTATAAAATACAAATACACGCTAAAACAGGGAAATGGGGACAGGGATACGTGAACCGATACTCACAATTAACTAAAAAAAACACAAGGGAACGGGAAGGGAATATATCTGCAGCTTATTGAAACAATATTACAACGTACTTTGTTCTCGATATGAGTAGCCTTTATTATAAACATATAGTTGATATGGTCATACCGTTATTTACTCATTGTAATCAACAAAAGTATACAGCTTGGAGACAAGAATAGTCAGGAATCACTTTGTTCATAATTCATTTCGTAGTGAATTTAATTACAATTTTACCATGAACATTTTTCCATTTGTGGCGAAGGTGAGTTGAAAATGTGCAAGCTTTTAAAGTGGAGCAGTATTATTAATAGCAACGCACCATTTTGAGAAGTGATTGTGGGAAGTCACATGCTCCTATCAAGTCAGTCCGCTAATTCATGATTACAAATTGCTCTACCTCACCATTCTAAGTGACAATTTGTTAAAAAGGGACACGGGTATTTAATTCTTGTCAGCAAACTTTGAAATGTTTGTCTATCATGTTCTGTTTGGTTATTTAATTGTAAACCTTTTGGAGTGTTCTAGCAATGTGCCCCTAAGTAGAGGCTCGTTCAGAACTGACGCGGCAAAACCGCGGAAAAAACCGCGGCGGTTTTTAAAAAATATTTTTTGTTTTATGATAATGTAAAATGTAATACGCTTCATATTATTTTGATATACAGAAGAGCGTTCTACGAATAATACAAAAAGACATACATAAATATATATTCATAAACGTACAGTGCTGTGTACATGCATTAGTGTAATAGGGTCGCTTTTCTTCTGTTAATGAGATATCAAAACGACATGTGTTTTTTAGAGGAAAGACAGATAGGGGATTTTTTAGTGTACATAATGCTTGTCAGACTAAGAACTAAAGTATCGTGTATTTGGTAGTAAAATCTCTCTTCTTGAATTGCGCTGCGTTTGAAGAAAAAAAATGAGACGAATAATTAAAACGTTTTATAAAGTCAGACAGATAATTTTGTTGATAAATCAAAATATACTCTGAGATTATCCAAATGAGATAAAACAAAATTTCTGTCTGTTTCTTCAATCTTTTAACATTTTAAAATACATTAATAATTGATAGATCAAATACGATTTTACACAGTAACCATATTCGAGCCTCGCATTATTCCAGTCCAAGCTTGTACAGACTTGGACCCAATGTCAATGCCCAAGCGGTCATTCACCTCCTAAATACTTGTCAAAGTTCAACTCACAAGTTTCTCTTCTTATTTGTGCTGGCTTAGAAAAACAAAAACGTCTTGTACCCTCCTCGAGGGGTGTGAAAACTTGGCTGGAAGGGATGACACTTTCTAAACAATTTTCCACTCACTAAAAACAGTTTTCACACCAAGATACCTCTCCCACATTCATCCCGAGCGGCTATATATATTTAAGAAAAAAAAGAAGAAAAAAAAGGGGGGGGGGGTGGATTTTGGAAAGGGAAAAAAGGTAGTGGAGGAACGCAATGTTCATGTTTGTCTGAGAGGTATGATATTATGTTGCGCTTACATTGTAACGATTTGGGATCTGATATTCGATGAACAATGGTAAAAGAAAGTGTTCACATAATTATTTAGTCTAAATGTGAGCTATTTGATATTTCGCATCTGATATTGGATCAAGAACAATGGGGGTACTTTCTGTGATTGATTGTCATACATGATATACTAGAACACGATTCAGCATCAAGTAATATTAAAAGGAACATGCAGATATATAAATATGCATATCGTCAGGTAGCTTCATTAGCAGCATCATTAAGTACTGTTGACTTAGATTATTTTTATACCGACACCAGCTATAAAAATCTGATTTGGACTTTCAAAATTACTTTCTTTTTAACATGTTTTGGGATTATCGAACGCCCACATAGACAATTTCATTGATAAAACAATGGTGAAAAACAATCAAGGAAATACAGAAATTGATTATTACTATAACATTTCCATCAAGCAGTCTGAACGGTAATGCCTATGATGTCATGGTTTGGCATGCATGACCTATATGTTAAGAGCTGATAGTAACACGGCGATCAGTCTTGGGATTCTGTTTTAATTACTGAGAAGATTCCTCATGTCACCAATATATGTCTGGTTCCTGTTACCAGTCTCTTTACATTCTGAAACATAACATTAGCTTGTCAGAACATCAGAAACAAAAGGTCACCCGGTTAAAAGATCTTGAGATATAGCTTCGACGACACCTGAAACCGCCCCGCCAGATCACCCCCTGATAACGAAAGCAATGTATCTGGGTCAATAAACTACCGAACACGATCATGTACACGTCAGAATTGGCCGCCATTATTTTCTGCCATTGATACTTAACCTATCATGTCCGATCGTAACATTCTTTAAACTGTTGGACAGTAATATTTCAGGGTTGTTCTCTCGGTGTCGGGCTGTCAGTTCGTATTTGGGGGGCCTCTGTTTCGGGATTTCTGGGGAAAAGAAGTGAGTGATATAATCGAAGAGGACAAAAAGACGTGCTCTGGAGTAATTGGTGTAAATGGAAATGAAAATAGCCGGGAGAGAAGGGACAAACTGGTGTTAGGTCTCTCTTCAATCGACTAACCTACCGCCTCCACAGCTTCAGATCAAAATGACAAATTCAAAGGGAATAATTATATTTCTACCTCTATACTACTACTTTCTATTAACACAAAATGCAACATGATAAAGCAAGGCCTTATTCCAACCATGGACTTCCAACCACCTCGCTTCCAATGGAGTTTTTTTTTAATCGAGTATTTCCAACAGAAAAAAGAGGTGGAATCTGAGGAAACAATATTACATTAAAACAAGGCTTTGTTTTAATGTAATATGATATAAAAAGTAGACAGTTGTTCATGCATATAAGATTTCCCCTTTTTTTTTCGTTTATTGGCACTATCTAATCCGATGGAGGATGTCACCTTAGGATGTCACCGTAAATCAAACACCAAAGTTCCTGTAGTAATTGATTGATTTACATTTAAATACAAATGTACCAAGGTGAAATTGACGTATTTTGTGGAGGTCTCAAGCTAGCGATACGGGTAAGTATACATTATGAATATTATTGTGCATTATATAAAAAATAAAGATCATCGAGGAAAAGTTCTTGATGACGTCTCTGAAGAATCTTTCGAAAGACTAAACTCTTCCTTTAAGGAGAGAAACTTGTGTGTCCCTGCGGCAGTCCTGGTGAGCTGTTGATACGCGATGTGTGTTGTCATGTCTGGATCAAGTCCTTGGACTCGTCGCTTGAGAGGAAACAGATCGCATGGCTCCTGAAGGACCGGTCATACCTGGGAGGTTCCAACGAATGACGAACACTGATATTGATTGACAAACAGGAGGGGGTCCATTCACGGAGAGGGCGTCCTACTAGTTCGTAAAGACCATGGAGGACAGGCCAACCCTCGGAGGTTTGGGGTTTTGTGGCCTGGTGAACGCTGATACTGAATGGCAACTACATGTAGGATGGGAGCTGAGAATTGGGGGGGGGGGGCTCACTGCGAGGGCGTCCTATGAGATCGTAGAGACCCTTGAGGACTGTTATAAATCGGAGATTTACCACTGTCCCTACCAACACTGACAACTGAGTTGCGTATCTCTGAGGTTCTGCGACCTGACGCTGATTAAAGTGGTACTTTGGGGAGAGGGGGGGGGGGGGGGTGCATTCGCCGTAAATACATCCTATCCAAGTACAGGAGGACTTGTCATACATTGATATTTATTGTCAACTAGTGAGGGTCCATTTTCTTTGAGGGCGTCCTACTAGATCGCAGCGATACAGGAGGACTGATCATAGGAGGGGCTGAAAAACACTGTTATTAATTAGCAATCAGGAGGGGGTCAATTCGTTGTAAGGGCGTCCTCCCTGATACAATTTTGAATAAAGATAGGTATTTATATCGTATTTTGAAAATGTTCTGTTCTGTTATTCTGTCCAATGGAAGCTTTAGGGCCAATAAAGGAATGTTCTATCCTGTTGCGTTATGACGCTGTAGGTGTGATATTTTTGTGTGGAATGTTGCTTATATTGTTTTATTTAATGGCTCCGATAGGGCATTCGTGGTCTGCCTTGGGTGCACCAAACCTAATACGTAATGCTCTTGGCTTGGCAGTTGGGCTTGAAACTGAGAAGTGATCGCAAGACTAGGGCAAACAATAAAGAAAGAATGATATATATATATTGAGGGGTGGTAGCCCCCCCCCCCTTTCTCTACTGTTTTGTTCTTAGTTGTAGTGACTCATCCTCTTGATAACGTTTTTATTTAATATTATAGAAAATGTTAGCATGAAAGTAGCTTAGTGGTGAAAAGAACATTATAATAAAATAATCCCATCAAAACGTTGATTTAAAACTTGAATAAAACTAGTTAAATTGATTCAAAATAATTGATCATGTTAAAAATGCACTGGAAGTTAAATATCTGTTTTATAATTTTTATCTTAGATAATTATTTTTGATCAAACTTAACTGCATGTTTAAAATACCCCCAACTTACAATTGTTATGTCATGAAAAGGGCCAATAATCAATTGAGAACTTGCGGTCTTTGTGCAACGTCTTATGAAGACAGAAGGAATATGGCTGAACAACCACCTAACTGAGCCGATTGTGAAACGTATTGCCTTGCATTTTTAGGAACACTACGTGTAACCTAGAACTAACAATGTCTACGAGGAATGCACAATCACTGATTAATCCTGTAAGTTACAATGCATTTCAAAGTTAAGAACATCTCAAATCAATCGAAATCATTTGGGTGACAAAGGAATTCCTCAAGTAGATTAGTTTCAAACCTAAACCTCAAAACGACCCGCTGTTTGGCTTCTCGTTGTAAGCAGAATCACTTTCACCACACCGCAACCATTCGCAAACATTTGTAGTTGTTTTAATCGGCCCTTGTGATTACCAAGTTATCAAAAAACCTGATCCAGCTATCTTTCTCCTGAATCAATATTTCTTAAACATTATACATGCCTCTGTAAAGGACAGAAAGAGATAGCAAACGCAAATGCAGTCAGTCTATGTCTATACCAGTGTGTGGCTTCGGGATTTGTAGCTGCCGATACAAATTTGTCGAATGTCGGATCATTGTTGAGATAAGCTGCCGAGCATGTCTCGGTAAGCAGAACGTGTTGGGGATTAACGCCTTTTAAATCTCATTTCTTTTGGCAGTTTGGGAAACTCTTGTGATTCTTACAAATTGATTGTGGCACGTCGGAGGGGGGCGTTGAGTATGTTGGGTGGAATGGTTCATGGTGTTGTCTTGGTTAGAAAGGCGCCGAGCAGCATTGAAGGGCGATATATTTGACTATGGAAAATCAAACAGTCTTCCTCTTTCTTATTCATTATTCTCCTTATTGCTATTCGACTCTTGTATCTAATTCACTCCTTTTCTACACTCAATTTCCATATTGTTCATATCAATATCAGCCATCTTAAAATATAATAATTATCATCTACTCCCGAGTGATCTCCCAGTATATTGCTAGTTCTACTACTACTGGAGCGTTGTGCATGTAATATTACTATATCTCTTCTTCTAGAATTGTCACTACTGCTACTAGAATTGGAACAACGAAAACTACTTCTACTACAATACCTCTACCGCCACCACCACCACCACTACCACCACCACCACCACCACCACTACCACCACCACCACCACCACCACCACTACTGCAACTCATGATGCTTTTGTTGCTGCTCCTACCTTTACATCTACCACTGATTATACTACCAGTGCATCCACTTCTAATACTATAAAACCAACATTTCTAGATTTTCGTTTGAATTTGTTATCTCTAGATCTCTCTCCTTTTAAATCGTTTCCATTTGTATATTCTATTTTTCTTTTATTTCATCCGTGTTTCCTTTTGAAACATTTTTGGGGTCGTTTCAACGGTTTACATCACAAATGCAGTATTAAAATGGTCAAATATTATTTACATAGTTGTTGTTAAGCCATGCTTTTTGACTAAAAAAGTGTATTTCAATGCAGCATTACTGTTACAAAAACAAAGGATGCCCAATTCATATTTTCATGTCGACATATTCTACGGTGAAAAAGGAAGATTATAAGTATGGATGGGATGATGTTTGGATGCCTTAAACCACCTGGGTTATAATCACCCAGCTCATCCAATAAAGTCTTCAGCCATGTTGACAATATAGCACGGCGGCATCCTGCATGGCACGTTTATGTTCCGCTAATAATCACATCTCGCTGCAATAAGGCGAACTTAATCAGACATGATCGCATCAAAAATCCCCGCCTTTTGGCACAATCCCTCACATTTTATCAAATTTATTCTCCCCGAAAGTGGCAGTGCTGTCTTACTTTGCCATATTCGTCATAAAACCCTCTTCTTGATCCAATTCGAGGGGCGTCGTACTTGTGCACTAATATTTATCGTCTGGTTGGAGCCCCAAGACATAACACGATGGCTTCCACCCCTCTCTCTCTATCTCTCTCATCTCACTGTATCATTTTATCTTAACATTCTCCCTTGCGGCACTATCAACCCTCATCATAAACACTCTCCTCCCGGAGTCGAATTCAATTTATTCCAAACCATGCCTAGTTCACCATGATCAGTGCATTTGGAAAATAGCAATGTAATCGCAAAATCATTTAATCATTTTAGAGTAAAAACAAAAAGGATCCTAGCCATAGTTGGGAGAAATTTCTCTCTTGATTGGGAGGAATTTGATCTAAGGGCGGCAGAACCTGTAGCAGTAATTTTCTTGATGTTCGGTGGCATTTGACTATGTTTAACCGTTCATCAACCGATCAAACATAGTCATGTTAATACCGCCTTTTCCAACAAGGCATTAGGGGCAGATATTGAATTTGACGAACGATGATGCTAAATTAGGTCCCATTAAATATTCATCGTCATTTCACTTTTCTCCGTCTGAAAAAAACACATGGTGATGGCAGTGGACTTGTTGAGGTACATGTTATTGCTTGTACTTTTCTTTTTAGTATCTTTCTTACATGAATTCAAACAAAAATTCCGAGACCAAAGAGCAATAAAATATACATATAACTGAGTTAGTCATGGCAGGAACAAGAGCCAGGTTATTGTGTGGATTTATCAAAGGTGGAAAATAAACGCAGGCCAAACAAATACGTAAACATACAATTTGAGAGAGATGTATATTCTTTAAAAAATCAAAGGGACGTATTGGTATCAATTTATAGATGATAAGGCCTACACAAAAAACTGTTACTGAATGTCAAGTAAGTTCATTATTATGTCTACATATCGAATATTTTGTATTTTGACATTCACTTGTAATTTTCATGCCCTTTTTAATTTCAATTTTTAGACGCTTGTTATTTTATTTTTCTCAATTTACACCCTTCTAAAGATTCGTATTTCTTATTATAGCACACCACTGATACCTGTTTTACGTCGCCCTAATGTTATTTTTCTCAATGTCTATCTATCCTGGTGAACTTGAATTAGTTGATGAACTTCTTTAAAACTTAGATTAAGGTTAAGAGTGAGTTGAAGTTGAGGGGCATTAGATTTTAGAAGGATTACAAAGATAAACTATTTGATGGTCAAAGAAATACGAGTTTTATTTAAAAAGTATCAAAGATCTTAATTCATATATTGAGGGATGTTCTCTGACCAAACATTCCAATGCTACTTCGAGGGGTCATGTACCTTCATGGTTCATTTTGGGTTAGTCTCATTATCAGTTTTTAGGTGCCTTTATATTTCTTTCTGCCATTGCAGAGAAAGAGATAAATGGAGAGTGACAGAAAGATAAGAAAAAGGAAAGAGAGAGAGAGAGAGACAGAGAGAGACAGGCATATTAATGGAGAGGGTGACAAAGAGCAAAATATTTTTTTAGAAACATAAACTGTTTCATATTCAAGTGGTTAAAAAACAACAAAATAATACAAATTGAATTCTTTAATGAATATATATAAAAGCAAATAAGTAGAAGAATTGTAACACGCTGTAAACTAATAGGGAAGGAAATAAATGAAATTACAGTGTAACAAATAGGATGGAAGTGAAAGAGGGACTGCTGAAAAGAAGGAAAAGGAGGGTGAGAGAAAGAGAGACTGGTTGTTGAGATGAAAACAATTTGAGTCGTCTGGAAACCAGGCCAGTCAGTAGATTGAGCACGATTTCAGGCGAATGATATGTGGATATATAGTATTGCGTGTAGGGCTTGATTAACGTAATGTTCGGCTCCCTTGGGGCAATACACCCGAGAGGGCTCACAATCCAAAAACAGACATTTTGAGGCAAATTACCTTAAATGAAACCGACGATCCCAAAATCATCCCGAGATGAAATTATTAAAATCACGAGAAATACAGACGGTATGATAAATGTTTTGATGTTATCTTTTCAAACTATTCATTTCCAACGACAATGTCTGGGCTGGCATTTGGCGGCATATTTACATTCTTTCATTTAACATTCATCGCTCACATGTATCCATAATAGGAAACAAATTACAGCTATTAAACGACTTTAAATGTCAAAGTACCATACCAAGTCTCATACCGAAATACGCACAGTCACAGAAATGAGATAATTGTGCTTCTAGGATGAAATTGTTGTTTATTTGCTAAGCTTTCTTTGCTGGGTGAGATTAAAGTTCGTGGAAATGCGGCCGAAAACAACATTTATTTCAGAATCAGATCTTCTTTACATTGACGACTTCTTTCTTTCTTTCCATATGAAACTTATCGCCATGCGCTGTGAAATTTATAAACCAATAAAGAAACAATAAACAGCCATAAGAATGACCTTTGAAACAAAATTGGTGGTTAGTGTTTTGTCTTATAATGTCTCAAAAACCATTGGATTTTTATTGGAAAACTTCAAAAGAAACGCTACCGTGCCGTCACAACCTCTTACCGAGTGTTCTAGAGTTGCGGCAGGCCAAAGTTGGTTCCTCAAGGACAAGTTCATTTATGACCCGAAACAACCAAGAAAATTGCTGCAAGAAATATCAGGACTCACAAACCCGGGTAGAAAACAAAAACTCGGCATTGATGAGATGGAGTGAGAGGTGCAGACGATCGAAGCGAACATGACAGGAATAACGCGCGGGAACACGAGAATCAAAGAGACCAATCAGAAAGCGATCAGACACGTGATCACCTCACTCAGTGTTAGTGATGTTCACGCGATTTGGTGGATCATTGGGCTAACATATCAAACTCCGAGAACATCGTTTATATGGACAGAAATTGCAATGGCGTCTGACTATCCGTTTCAAGCAACGACCTTCTAAAATATGAAAAACTATAATAAGTGACAGATATTACTTTTGAATCTAACCTGACGGAAACAAACAAACTAACAAAGCATGAATATTGTAAATACGAATATATACAAGTTGAATGCATATTATATCTTTCAAATAAGCAATTTCACCGCAATCTGAATAAAAGTATCCTGAAAAGAGAGTATAGGGGTATATTGTCCTGAAATGTGACATATTGTATTGAATCGAGAGCAACAATGAGCAGAAAAGAAAGAATACTGTCAGTAAGCATAGTATCTAAGTGAGAAGAATACATACAAACTTGGTCCAGGAGTAATGTACAAGGGCAAACAAATCACATGAGAAGGAGTTTAGACCAACTAGTAGCCTATGTAAATTGGATCAAGTTGTATTAAGTTTAAACTCCATCACGCCACCGTTTGATAATAATGGTATTCCTAAGTGTATAAATGTTAAATGTTTAACGTCAACCACCCTTCCCTCTCATCTCTATCTCCTCAACACCCCTCTCTCTCCCTCCCTCCCTCTCTCTCTCTCTCTCTCTCTCTCTCTCTCTCTATCTATCTAACCTCTCTCTCTCTCTTCATTCTCTCCTATATCTCTCTCTCTCTTTCTTTTCTCCTCTATCTCACACTCTCTCTCTCTCTCTCTCGTTCTCTCTCTTTCCCTCTCCCCTCTCTCTCCATCTCCCTATTCTCTCTTTAAATCGTTATATATTTATTTCGTTTTCTCTCTTTATATTTATCTACATTGTACAATTTTCTCTCTTTTCCCCTGCCTACCTTATTAAAATCTGTATCTTTCTTTCACTCTCGGTGTCTGTCTGTCTCTCTCCCTCTTTCTCTCTCTTTCTCTCATCTCTCTCTCTCTCTCGCTCTTAATAATTGTTTTTATCTTCTTCACCTCTCATTCCCTCGTTTTCTTCCTACCTTCTTTTTCTTCAACACTATGTATTTTTCTTTCTTCATGTCCTCATATACATCTCTGAATCTATCTCCATCTCTTTGTATATAGGTATATTCTCCGTTTCCTATTCTTCTTTTTCCGGTCTCTCCATCCTTCTTTCTGCCCATCTCCATTTTGTCTTCATTCATTTCTAGACACGTTAAATGCAACACTGCGCTTACAGTTGTACACATGGACAATGCTGCAATACTTATCTGAAAAGGATAATTACGAAACAATGCTCTAACCCTCTATTATCAAGCTTAGATGACAAGATAATGTTACACCTGATTCAATAACTTTAGACGAGTATTAACAGCAAATTATCAGGTATTTACAGGAGGAATTACTGCGACATGCGAAGTCGGTTCTTTAATGATATAAGCAAATATCACAATAATCATGTAGTTCTTCGTGGATTCTTGCCCCCCCCCCCCCAAAAAAAAAAAAGTTTCAATGTCTCTGCTACAGTTGTAATAAATCGCAAATGATTATATGTATGTTGTTTTGCTTTTTGCTTTATGTCAGTGGTTTGTCTTCATCAGTTTTCGACATTACCAATCTCAGCTAAAATGTTACTTTATGGATCCTCAAAGGAGGGAACAAATCAACACAATAAAAATTAAAAAAAGTACCAGCAAGAATCGAAACAGATATTTATTCATTTCAATATCAATACCTAACAAACACCCCAAAATATCATAATTTTGTTAAAATAGTAGCAAAATATTAACGAAAGTATCTCAAATGACAATAAACTAGGATGAAACGGGAGTACTTGACAATTTCTTGTACTGTTACCACTGGTGGGAAGAAATATGATATGAGTGACGTAGTTATGATTTTTCAAGGTGGGGGGGGGGGGGGAGGGGAAGGGGCACAGAGAAAAATAAAAAAGATGTAGCGTTGAATCACACGCTTGTGTGTCGTCATTTGAGGAAATATAGCAACCGAGTTTAACGGGGCACTTTAGAAGACTGAAAATTCGAAATTCTTGAAGGGGTACATGCGGCATCGAAACTGTAGGGGCATGCGCCCCTGTTCCTCTGCCCTTGGCTACGCCACTTGATGATAATACAAATGCATCATCACACCTTATCGGCTTGTAATCCGAGCCATATCAAGTACAATCTAGTCGAATCTGTTGCATGTGAGTGTTTATAAATTGACGATTGTTATCTAATCTCACTATTTATATGGCTACTGCATGTTGACGGTCACACGGTATTACAATTCAAGTTTCTGCTTTTTCCTTCATAGATAGATAGAAGAAGGAAAAAACCCATCGGAATTAGAGTAGTATTATTAAAGTGATTGGGCATGTTTGACGCAGGGCGGTGCACCTTGTCTTAGATAGTACATCTTGCTTTACAGATAACCGTTTAACAGAACGTGTTTCGAATTAGAGTTTAGAGGATTTATACTTTGAAAGGTGGAAGGCGACATGTTGTTTGTCTTCGGGACACACATGTCATCAATACTGTGACAATCGTAGTATCTACATTTGTAATTTACCTGCACATTCTGCTCAATCTATTAATCGCTCCGGATTGACTACATTAATTTGATTCATTTTGTCACAATGTTACGCATAGATTACCACCACATAACAAAATGTGGACTAGATCTATAATATCATGATGTATTCACTATGTCAGCATTATATTTATGTTATGTACACACTTTGTTCACACAATGTCTTCAAACTATATACAACAATAAGTAGGCATGCATTCACACTATGATCACATCGTGTTTACATTCACTTTGTTTACACAATATACTCACGCTGTAGTCACACTGCGTGTATACACTTCATATTCATGTTTTTTTTTACACTGTTCAAACTATAACCATACCGTATCAACACTGTGTTCATATTGTATAATCACACTGTGGACACACCATATTCATGCTGTGTGTGCACTGTATACACCCCGTGTTTACACTGTTACATACGGCGTTCACTCTTTTAGTTTGTTCACACCACATGCAAAGTATGTTCACACTGTGCTTCCACACTATCTGAACTCTGTGCCCACAGTGTCCACTCTCACTTAAAATGTATTCACACTGTGTGAGACACATTGAAATACTGTGGACCCAGAAAGAATCCCAGGGTTTACACACTGCAAGTCGATGTGATCAAAGAGTCAATTTAGAACACTTCCTTTATGAGGGAAATGTGTCAGCACTGTGTTCAAACTGTCTCTTCAGTTCACCAGGGATGCCTGAAAGGGGGGGGGGAGGGGGCAAACAAAATTGTGTCATGTTTGACGAGGTCATATTCTCTGTACAGATAACTTGGGTTACCGTCACTTATTACCTCAAGATGAGGAAAGTAACCAACATTGCATTTGATTATACAGATCTCATCTCTTATTCCCAAAACATGTCATCCAAATGACATGACGACACACTGATGAAAACCACCAACATGACACCAGCTCCCGAATCACATCAGAACTAACAGAAATCTAAAGACGCAGAAAAACAAGATGACCTGTCGACAGATGAAGCTACTCCCGTTAAGTAGGTGAAGACACTGGATAGTCAGTCTCACACTTAGCCTTACAATAGCTGTCTTCTGCAAACACTATCGGGAATAATTCACACCCAGCTGCATCACGGTCATCGTGAGTGAATAACACGATTATTAGGATATGATAGTCTCTGCGTCATACACTGATCGATTTCATTCAAATAGCAAGCTAACTCGCTTCAAAATCATAACTATAAAGTCCCAGCACGATTGCCAATCATTTTTGCAGGTATTAGTCAAGCGTGGTATGACAACCGATTTTATTTTGTTAGTGGGGAATTGTATGTTCATGTTAAGCATTATATTTTTTTTGTATTAAATCCTTAAAAATACTGGGATAGATGCGACCGATGATGTTCGATTTGGTGAAAGCATACATGAATTTAGGAATCATTGATATCGAATATGATTAACTTGCTAACACTGTCAGGAGGATTTGGTTATGTATATTACGTGTTTTCCTTCAAATTCACAATAAAACATTCAACCTTTTATTGACCTATTTGGGACTCTCCATACAGAGTCTGTTGGTGTGACGAGCTTTCAACAATTATTAGTTGATACCTGAAGCGGCTATTGTTCGCAATTGTAAACAATATGCACAAAATAACACAAAGTGATATTGACCCACTTCCGATTTTTTTTTCCTCACATTTGGCAAAACAATAAAATGCAGAGATAATCATAATTATAAGTCAAAAGAACGGAGGACAGAAGGAACAAGGATGCTTATGTTGGTCTTGTGAACGTTTTTGTTTTACATGTAATATCAAAAAGATTATTTGGAGAAGGCAACGTCGTCACACCAGCGACCATGAAGTTGGTTAGAAAGGTGCCTTCCCATTGCTGATACAAACAATTCCACTCACTTAGATACTTTGAAATGATTCACGAGGGAATATTAAGGGCATGTAATAAGTCAATATTAAAATAAGAACAGCATCAAACGAACAAAATATGAGAGCAGTGAGTATGGTGCGTTCTTTTGCTTTCGGCGGCGCGTTTTTCGGAGATGAATAAAATGTCGTCGTTGGGGGTGATATTCAACAAAATGTATCGGGATCCCTTGCTATATTGAATGATTTGGCTTGCGGCTACGGAGATGTATCATAGGAGTGGTACATTACATATAAAATCGAGTTTTCTTCAATATAGCACCACGTGAGCATATTTAATGATCTATTAAACAACTATTTTTTTCGGTATACCTGTAATGTAATGTCAGCAGTTTAGAATTTGTTTCACTACGTTAAAGATATTATTACCTCTCTCCATCTTCCTCGCAATCGTAATTTCTTTTGTCCTCATCCTGAGTTTTGTTTCACGATTATTTCTTATAAATTGATATTATAGTTTGGGGCATAAATATCTACAACATTATTTATATCAAACAAAATATGTGATTAATTTGAAATGGAATATAGCAAAGAGATGTCGAATATAAAAAAAAACATGTAGGAAACCTTGATTTAAAGAACAATATTTCCAAAACTGGGTAACTTTTTTTTTTAATAGAGCAAATGTAAGTAAAGAAAAGAAAACAAAACTAACTGAACTTTTAGATTAATCCAATTATTTAGGGCGTTGTGTTATAAGAAGATTAAATGCCAGTGCTTTTGCCAATTTTGAAATAAAACTGCCTTACTTTCCACAATGGTCAATGACCCACAAATGGAGCCACCTCACAATGTGCGGTATACCGGGGGTGTGAACCCTATCCTTCTAATTATACCGCACAGGGAATAGAGAACGCGTGTAAAGCTGTTTAGTACGGGTGTTAATATTGATTAGCGGGTTGCGCTTGGTACATCGCTCGCTAGAAGTGCCGCCAATTACCCCATATCTCAGCCCTATTCCGCCCATCAAAACTGCCCCTGTGGTTGTTTCTAATTTTCATCTCGTTTTGTCTCCATCCCAACGGGGCATGGTAACTATGCACACATTAATTCTATCCCCTCCACCCATGTATCATGCAGAACCATGACAAGAACCACGTCCCTTGGCAGTATACTATAAAGGCATTGCGGTGGGTCACGACAGTGGTTACTTTTATCAAATAAGATAAAATTGTCGGCGAAACCCGCAGTGAACTATCATGTAAAGAGAAAAAAAAACATTATTCAAAATAGTTAAAAGCTGCTGACGGTTATAATACTGTTGAATTATGAAGATCAATTATGATCAAGTATAATTCAAATATTTAATTCAATGGGTATGGGAAACAAACTCTTGTTTTTGAGTATTTTTTGCTTTTATAACATGTATAAGCTTTTAATTATTAAACCATGTGTATTGTTTATTGTGCATGCATTTAATTTAAACATTTCAATTGTAATTCATTAAGCTAACATTGACCATGATTCATTATCAAAATCATAACTAATCATCTAAAAAATATTCTTTTTTTGCAGCTGACCACCCCCCCCCCCCCCTCATCCCCGAATAGGCGTCGTTTATCAAAACATGAAACGCAAGCATATTCCTTAAATAATGAGTATTCCAATTCTTGTTATTATCTATTTGAATTTTTCTCTCTCAACGGATCGTCAAAAGAAACAAAACGGAAGAAGAAAAAAAAAAGAAAAAAAAGGATAAAACATTTCCTGAAAGTGAGAATTCGTTCCAACATTGACCGTGATTTTTATATAACTTCGAGGAGAAAAAGCAATTCGTATTAAAGAATTCCGATTTGTTTTGCAAACCTAATTAGAGACCGACATTGGCACAAATTCTAAAGTTAATTAGGCATTATAAAAAACGTTTTACGGCAATACAAACTTCGCATTTCTATGGAGTCGTAGATGTAGGTTTATTGACGTTAATTCTCGTTCTGTAATTGCTTTAACATGGCCAACTTATATTTCCGATAGCAATATTGTTCTGGTACAGCCAGAATTATTCTGACTGATTTAAACTTGACATGTAGTTTGCAAAGGCGTTCCGATTGTTCCAGATAATTTATATTTGAGCCACCAGCAAGTTCGCAAGCAGGTGATGCAATATGCCCCAATGCATACTCAACAAGTCCATGTCATTCTAATTGATGTTGAAAACTGTGTCGTTTATAAAACGATGTCAAACGGTGGTGATCTTTCTGTCCTTTTACAAACAGTGGCAAAATTATCATTTGTTCAGAGTATAAGCAAAAGATGTGTACAAGACATTTTTTTACCAATACCCCGCCCCCTCTGTATACATATTTATTTCCGATTCGTTTTTGTGTATCTTTTTTGGCCTTTAGTTGCTTATTCCACACCCGCACCCCCATTTTGCCCCCATATCCCTCTCTTTGCTTGGATTCACTGAATGCCCGTCATCCCAATCATTGTCATCTTCGAGTCAAACTACACCCTCAGACATTAAAACTACATACTGAAAATACCAGTGTCGGATGAATTGGGGAAGGAGGGTGGGGGTGGGAGGGTGGGGTTGCAAACCCATGCCTCTCTTTTTCAAACCAAATTGGCAAGCCTTAAGTACTCAACAGAAACTGTTACCCAATACATTATGCAATTGGTTGGAATTGTGCCTGTATTGACAAACTCCTGGACCCGACCTATCCTGTCTAAACACCATTAGCAAGTTTTGCCCGTCAGCATGGTCATTGCATAGCAGCAAAGTTAGTCAAGTTCATCATTGATGATTATCGTTGTGATCTATAATCACAAGGTTTTACTTTAGAACGATTCATAATAATTATTTGTTCATTTTTACTTGTTAAGTCTATTCAGCCGGGTTTGCCCAGTCAGAGTTTTTTTTAAAGTGATGCTGAATGATTTATTTCGTTTCTTTCTCTTTAAAAAAAAAAAAAAGGTCACTTCACACTATTCGATTTTTGGGGTGCTTTGAAAGCCTTTCAATTTATATCAAGCATTTGTTTCTTTCCCCTGCCGCATACTTATCTTATTGTGCCAAGATGCCAGATGTAGGGTATAGGTCGAACGAGGATACTCATCGATCAACTTAAAGCTATCGCCCAAGGATCGAAGTGCTGGTTCCCCTCTTTAATCGTTCTTGAACTTTGATAAACAGTTCGTAAGATTTATTCTGCAATGTCCTGCAGTATATATGTCTTCCTAATTGAATAACCTAATTGATTTAGGAAATCACCTCTGTACATATCAGTTGTCTTACAAATTAACTTTATAGTTTAGCTTTCAAACCTGGCTGTTGTGCAGAAGGGGATCCACAAACTGCATTCTCTCTCAAGAGCCTGGATCGATATTTAAAGCCCGGTAGTTTAAACCGAGATTAAATCTGCATTTGATTCTAGATTTGTTAATTTTCACATCTCTTTTACACCTTCACATTGTAATTTCCTTCCTATTTTCTATTTCTTTACGTTTTTCCCGTTTATTGTGACCTTGGCTTATAGTTAAACCATCAACTCCTTGCACCGTAATCATGATAAAAAACATGATACAAACATTACTTTCTTATTAATATAATGTATTTTAACAACACGGAAATATGTAGAGAATTGGTTAAGATATGATGTATTCGCCAAGCTTAATCCTTCTGAACTGCACACCCATAGTAGAGTAGCATATGTTGTACATGTACTTTCTGGTCTTGAAATTGTAACAAAAATCTTTTTATCATGATGAGTCTGGACACGTTTTAGAATTCAAATGGAAATACGAAAATATTGTCAATTTTTTATGTACAAATGTTACTTAGTGGGTCTTTTAAAGTGAGGTTATGTCAAATGCTTTAAAGTTTTGTTGTAACTTTTATTTTACCGCCTTTTCTAAATGATTTATTGACTCTGTCAGAACTGGAACAAGAAGTTAGGGCTATTCTACGAGCGACAATGTGGGGATGGATGGACAAAAAAACATAGAAATATAGAGAAAATTGAGAAAGTAGTCCATTCATGAATAACCTGTGAAATCACCTCTGGTGTTATTCCTTTTCTCCATAGCACCGCGATTCGATTAGAAGATCACCTCTGTACACTTCAGTTGTCATTCCAATTAAATCCTACATACCTCTAGCTCTCCTAACACAAACACACACGTCTGCTTATGTCTTAATCAACACACTAACAATTTTAACACAGAAAGGAAGGAGGAGGGGGACACGGAAAAGAAGAAAGACACAAAAAGCGAGTAATTTGTCGGGAATTCTATTTCTTGTTCGCCCTCAACAGGTGGAAAAATATGCAGTGTTATTCTCGGTTCAAGACGGTTGACAGTTATTGGGGAGATTGCTGACATAGTAATTGGTACATCTTCAATTATGGGGTGATAAGCGTTACGCGTAGGTCGCATCTGTCCTCTCAGTCGCTGGTGATGTATGCTGTACTGCAGACCCGAGAGAGGAGTTTTCGATGTGGTGCAATGGTAGAGGAAAGAGCGCGTTTAGAATAAAGAAATGGTTTCATGGAGATGCTACAATATTGAATTGAAACGTGAATGAAGAGAAACAAAATTGATAGTATATTTCATATCAACAAAAGAACTAAGTATATAGCTAAATGATCTCCAAAGTGGTTGAAAACGGATAAATTGGCTATTAGATTAAGTAATTTTAAATTTCAACGGCTACGAACGATTTTCCTCGGTTGGGGGGAATCAGTTAAGTGTTAATGGAGTCTTTTTGAAATCGAAAGAAATGGGAAAAGACAGAAAAATCATTATTGTTTAAAATATTTTTTTGAATGAAACTGATGAACATTACTGCATCTACGGAAGATATGAACATAGCGAAGGTGTTGTGGTCGAGTGGTTTAACACCTGACTAGAATGGGAAGGTCGTAGGTTCGAATCTCGGCACAACACTAATGTCTTTTGGCAGGACATCAATATACATTTGCTCCTCTCAACCGGGCGGATAACTTGTATAATTTATTCCTTGAAATACAATGAGTATAATGATCATAGAGGGTGCCGTAGCCTAAGTAGGGGAATAATTTCCATACATTATAGAAAGACACAAGGGCAAAAGAACAGAGAAAGACAAAAAAAATTGAACACTATTGATCATACACTTGGGAAGATATATTATCTAATAGTTATATCATGTTCTCAAAAAGGTGTGACCATAACTGTATACTATGTAGCCATCATGAATTAGGAAATGTACGACCATAGCATTTCCATTATTGATTACGAACTATATAGGTACGCCGCAATAATCCACCATACATTGACTTAGAATCATTCAGACATAATAGTATCAACCCTCCTACACTCTCAAATAAATGAAAAGAGTAATAGGCTAATACCATGTACAAACTAGAGACAATATACACTTGGCATTTACGATATTCATGATGGGCCTGTTGTAACTATTTAGGGAAGATATAAATATATCACGTTGTACTATATTCATCATTATCAATTTGTAAAGGTTGCGATTGTAAACTTCAGAGAACGTGGTATTTGTTTTAGGAATTTTCATGAAATAAGGGAGAAAGTAGAGTATTAATTCCATTTTGTTAATCATGAACAATGTCTATGTGGTTGATCGTGAAATAGGAAACGTGATAATGAACATAGTATTTAATTATTACATTTATCGATCATGTCGTACATGATAATGCAATATATTGGTATGTTGCACTCTTTCGTGATCTCAAGCATAAAAAGAAACACTTGCACTCTTTGGAATATTGATTCACTATTGAACAATGGGTTCAATATTATAAATGTCCTATAGTTGTAAACAGAAACATCATAAATATCAATAATTAGAATGTAGGTCAGTGCGATGAGGGCTTGATAGTGTGATGTAATAATGATGTGATGTGACAATCATTAACCGATGACGCGCGTATAGTATATGAAGTGATTCGTGTATGTCACAGTTCATGTTAACCTCGAATTGAGTAGATGAATTTTTACAAAATATATATTTTTAAATCCTTGTTTGAAAGTTAGTCCAGAAGGTGATGAAAAGCAAGGGTATATAAGTACCGGTGGTGACAATTGTATGAAGTTTCCTTGAAATGTTTCCTTCAGTGGTAATGAAACATGAATCTACAATTTAGGGTTATTCAATTTCGCAAGATAATCTTTGTATATAGACAAGAACTGACGATGTAATTTTGAATGTTTATTCGGTGACGGGGCGTCACCTGCATTAATTTCTTATTGGATCCGAAATTCACTGCTAAGACACAGACAGACTCTCTACTTATTTGTTAAATGCAAACTCTAACATCAAGAATATGTCATTTCCTGTGAGGAATAGTGTCTTCTTAATTCACTGTTAGGCAGTCTTTCTGTGTCCGTATACTGGCTCGTGAATAAGGAGTCATAACGATTCTGCTTAGTCGGTTAATGTCACAAGTATATCATTTGGATTGCGCGTGATGTCATACTAGCGCTGACTAGCTAAGGGTGAAAAGAAAAATAATGCAGCCGTGTAGTTGATAAGACAAGTGCAGTTGCCCCCTAGTGCAATTACCATTATGAGTTTGATACTCAAGTTTTCCTTCCAATAAAAGTCTATTTTCTACACAGTCCTCTAAATCAACATCATTCGCTTGAAATAATACTGACTCTAGCCCACTGCAGACGAAATTGATTTTGTCGCAGCACGAGAAACACATTTCCTGTCTCTTATTGCAGTGGTCTCTCAATTGACACTTGCTACGAGTTACGCGACAGCATCGGAAAATTTGGACATCCCAATAAACTTCTTTTCGCAGGGCAATATCGTAAATATCACGAGTTATTGATCAAATAGCTGACAACTTCTCGCTGCCTATAAAAATTTGATCGGAGTATGTTCGGTTTCCAGCTGTCCTGTATGGCCTTAAGCTGAGCTGTGCACGCGCGCGTCGGCCTATGAAACCTAATGGCGGCTATTGATTGTGCGCTGTCATTGTAGAACGCGCGTGCTACATGATCGCTACCTATTGCTGAAGATGACTGGAGGGATGCCTAAAAATGATTGTAAAACTTCTCGAGAGGGGCAGAAGGGGAGGAATAGCAACTAGGACAGAATATCTTCTTTCAATCACATACAGCACTACAATGATGAGGTATTTAATCAGACACATTTCAAGATGATTCAACATTCTCCCCCCCCCTCTCTCTCTGACGCACAAATCCTTTCTGTCTCACGATGATTTGTGGTTTTGTGTATGTACAAACATATCTGATAAAAATCACTTTTATTACTTCTACCCTTACTTTTGTTCTAGTTCTCTACTACTAACTACAAATACTACTACTATTACTACTTCTACGACTACTTCTACTTTAACTACTACCACGATAGCATAGATTTGCAAAAAAATCAATCTGGGTCAATTTCAAAAGCACTGTCCATCACCTTATGAATTGTGCGAACATTGCAATGACATAATCTGAACATGATTCCTATGGAATATAAAAGAGGGTATTGAAACAGCCCTTGAATTTTCGAAAGTCTTGCTACCGTCTTTCCTTTTATTTTCCTATCTAAGTCACTTATTTTTCGTCAATTCTCTATTCTGTCGTTCTATATTTCAAGAACGTCTCGGAACCCTCTCTCTCTGAGGAAATCTTTAACTCCATGATTCACACATTACCCGGAGAGGAACTCGGACATCGCTCCCGTGTCTCGGGCTTGGGATCACCCAAGGCTTTCAGCCCGCTCTCTCCGCACCTCACCGCTCTTCTGTGAAAACAAAAACGTGTTCAATTATTCAATTACACCGATTAACGATTTCCAGTCGCTTGTACGATGGGTGTTTCTGACAAGTTTACGCGCTAACCACGGATTTAAATAAGTGCGTACCCCTACCCGAGCTGCAGATGAGCCCTTCGGTAATGCCCTCCCCACACCGCCCCTTCCCCCTTCCCCACTCTCTCCTTCTTCCCGCCTTTTAATTCCTTAAACTATATCACGTGACCCTTGTCTTGAGCTCTCGATACATTCAGAGATAATGTTACATTGACTCAGCTTACATCATCTACAAGCCTCCTACCGCTATGTTACAAGGCGTAATTGAAATAAGCCCTCAGTAGTGGATTAGGACTCATCGGTGGGTATCCTCGAAAAGAACCAACCTTAGGCCAGGTCTGAAAAATAAATGTATGTGTCAATTCATGAATTTTATCTATTGATAGCATATCATTTCAATTCATTACTATTTGTTAAGAGTTCGTCTTAAGAGTTAGCATGACTACAGAAACGTATACGGAGTGATAAGACTAACATTTGGGATTCCATTATTAAACGGACTAAATTAAACAGAGGGTTGCGAAATAATAAGCATTATAGGTGTCAGTTGTGAACGGTTTTGAAAAAAAACATATCAAACATACTTTAACGGTGGTGAACGTTTCAGAAAATTCAAAAGACAAGAGGACAAGATGCTTCTTTCTTGAAGGAGATAACGTGAATGCATTTTAAACAACAGCACGGATTTTACATGTAATTCAATTAGCTGTACACGAAAATAACGATTTTGTTATAGTTTAGAACTATCTTTCAAAAGCATGCAACTACATTTTAGTTAATATACCTACACATATCATACTACGTATCACCGCTTCATCTTCTGCTCCTACGTCAACCATTAGAGTACCTGGGAGGAAGGGAAGGAGGGGAGGGGGCGCTCCCTAGCCCATACTTAGTTCATTTCTAAATATTTTGCAATGGCGTATCCAACGTTATTGTGCCACATTGAACAGCGTTTCGTTCAATAATTCGTTAAAGCTGAAAAATACAACGTTATTATTACGTTCCCGTCATTTTTGCTTACAACCCAAACTTGTAAGGCTTATTGTGAACGATTATACAAATAATCCATGTTTGCGAGTGCATTAGTGAATATGCACTGCACGCATATTAAGTCACGAGACTTGTCGAGTTCATTGTCCGTATCATTGTGACTTCAAGTGTAGTGCATATGCCTATCACTAATGCGTGCTAAAGAAATATATTATTTTTTGTATAAGATGGGTCTACAATATAAGTATAAAGTCGAAAAATTGACGTTTTTTTATCACCAAACTGCACTCACCGCGTGCATATAGTAAAACTTAATGGAAGCACATGTGATCAATGTTGACGCTTCTCATTGGCTACATTCTGGAACCTATTTAATAACCTTACCTTTTTGTTACTGTATATTAAAACACAAGTTGACAAACAAATAACATTAATAGGCCTAGATGAATAAAAGAAGAAATTATTAAATGAAATATAAATGAACGATGAAATAAATGTAAATCTTTTAAAAAGTGTTCGTAATGCTCAATATAACAATATCAGTCTCTTTTGTAAGGAACCCTTTTTTGTGTCTGGGGGTTATCGAGGCTAATAATGACATCATCCTATATGTAAGTCGGCGCATGCGCACGTGGGGGTTGGTTTGACAGTGAATACGACTGATGGTGATTACGGTGATAACCCGAGGCCGAATGATAGCGAACGAGGCTGAGCGATGTCGCGCACACATTCACGGGAGCGACCAGGGCGCTGTGTGTGTATACGCGTGTGCAGTAGGCCGTTTACGCCCGGTCGATGAACACTCATATCTAGCGAAAGCTTTAATGGACAGCCGGAGTAAGAGGAGAGGAGGTAGCCCAAGGCTCACGGGCAGTGCGTATGACACCTCGACCCCTCTCCCCGCCTTCCTTCCCCGCCTTCTCTTATTCACTCTCTATCCGTCTTTCCCAATCTAACGCGGGGAGAGGCGCGACTAGCCTCGTTTAGCCTACTTTCTAACGAAGATGTAGACCTATTATTAAAGATGGAATCCTCTGTTGCGTATTGTGCCATGCCGTCGTTATAATTTCATGCTCTAGATCTTTGCAATGCATTGCCATTTCTTTCCGACAATCATTGAAACTAAATTCTTAATTTAGAAATCACGAATTTGTATAAGTTTTAGGAATATTTGATCGGGTTAGAGAACTCTGTGGCACGCGCCGGTTCGTTTTGCAAAGGGTAAAAGCGACGGAGTTCTTTGAGTCCTTGCGGCATTCCACTCTGAATAATGCAAATTTTGTAATTAAAATCATCGGAAGTTTAATGAGAAATGTTCATTTAGTGTTTATTGGTGGTAATAGTTCTGTTTCTCAAAGAATCTATTCACAAATTAAAGGACCATATTTGTATTGCACATAATATGTGCATTAAATCGTGAAACAATTTGGCGCCATTATAGTCTAATCACATGGGTCGCAATAATAACAGAAACGCTTGTGATGTTGATATCGATAAATCACCAATTACTTTAAAAATAATCAAGAATGAAGATTTGACAATGAATTCAAAAAGCAAAGTGAATCAATAGAAGACTTAGACCCGGGATTTAGATCACGATCAAGACAGTTGTGTGGCGTTTTGTTTTTGTTTCGGAAGAGAAGATAGAATACAGGAGCATATCTACTCATGACTCTTTACTCATAGAATCTATTAAACAATTTTGATTTTATAGATGTTTTTTTCCAAACTTATTCGTTGATTTAAGAGAATTCTCACCCCTATAAAACAGACACTGTCTTGTCCATTATTCTGCGGATTTAATCTTTAACCCGGGATGAACAAGACATGACAAGAAGCGCACCCCTGTTGCTATGAAGAGTCGTGATTAGTCAGAGCCAGCTCATCTTTTAGCCGAGATATTGTAACCAGGAGATTTAAGCCGAAATCGATGAAACCACATCGATTAGTTACTCGATCTGTTATGCTTGATGAAATTATCGAAAGGCGAGATGAACCCTCGGAAAGCGGTCCGGAGATGATATGATTTCATAATGTAAAGTGTAGCAACCTATGGAGGTGATATATTTCTGTGCTAAATTGACTGGAGTGATTCACTGTGTCAGCCGTAATGTCGTTTGTATTCTTCCTTCTTTTTTCGAGGGGGGGGGGGGGTTGAATGCAGAGAGTAACGTGTCAATCACATGCAAGTGTCAGCAAAGGCTTTAGTTTTGGCTTTTTTATTGATCAAAATCTATCGTCTTGCTGAAATGTACTAAGATTTAAGATAAGATATTCATTACAAGGGTAAAAATGTACTGATATTTAGGATAAGATATTCATTACAAGGGTAAAAATGTACTAGACATAAAGCTAACCTTCACATTTCATTAAGAAATATCAATCTTCGCCTCGTAGTTTTGACGTAATTATTTGATCAAGGAGGGCTGCAAAAGGAACTTTGATTTAAACCACCCATCATTCATTTTCTATTAACAAACTGAATCATTAATGACTTATGCTGCACATAAAATAATGATACATTATTTGATCAACGATGCTGATTTACGTAATTTCCAGGAAAGCTAAGGTTCGGAATCTTTTTGGAGGGACTATACCAGTTAGAGGATTATGCCTAATACCCCCCCCCCCAAAAAAAAAAAAATAAATAAATAAAAAAATAAAATAAAATAAAAAAGAAAGAAAGATCGGCGCTCAACTCAGTCTTGAACCCGGGCCATTCCATGTTCAAGTCTCCATCACTCTTTCCACTGAGCCACCCATCCTCTAACATAGGTCACTTTTAGGTCAACCGAATAATGTAACCTCTTTTTATGCAAAGTTAGCCTACTTGAACAGTGCAACTAACTTTGGCGGGTGCTGTACTTTCACTTATTTTATCAAATTTGCGGGAAAAATGAATTTTTGAATAAATGGTGAATATAAAGAATTAAATGAAGCTGATGATACCAATTAGAGCCTGAAGCTTTTCGATCAGAGCTCATATTAGTTGTCTCTTTTTTGACCAGTCTCCTAGTCAGTAAATGCCTAACTCAGAAAGACAGCAAGTCCATTCCGCTTTAAAACGAGAAATCTATGATCATTGCGGCACGGAGTAGACTTTTATCTCGGAAGTCAGACTATATTGATTTTGAAAAATTGTGCCATCAGTTATTTGTTTACCTTTTCTCCCTATACTTATTTCATTATTTTAAGTAATCACCCTTATTAATATAATTTCCGTACCTCTTTATTTTCTTATTTTGTAATAAATTTCAGTCTTTCTATTCCATCCATAATTCTTCGTTTTCATCCCCCCACATTGGGCCTTTCTGCATTTGCTCTTTTTTCAAATTGAAGCTTGAATTATTTTTTCTGTCTCTTTTTCCAATCTCTTTACTATCAATATCCATTTCTCGCTCTTTTCCGGTCTTCGTGATTGACCCGCCATTATTCCTTTCTCCTAATTTTAATGGATATTAATATAATATTTCGAGTTTCGCATGCTCATTTCCACTTTGGTTGTTGTTAATTCAAAATAATCTCTTTTATCTGTTTCATAAATATCTACTAACCAGGAAAGTATAATGTCATATAATAATACAAAATATACAAACGCACACTTAATGCCTTTTGAAAATAACGATGACACGTTTGTATTGAAGAAACAAAGGTCTATAAGAGGTGCGACGGTAAAGATGCATAAGAGCAAACTAGACGTGCTGAGGTGAAAATTCATTGAAACGGCCTTGAGTGTTAATTAACAATGTTTGATCAAAAGAGAAAATCATCGCCGTTAAGTGCTAAATGACATGTAAACACGACAGTTCAATACACAAGAGACATGAGAGAAAGTAAAAACTCGACTGCTAAAGCTGTCATCCGACCTGTAAATTCAATGATATTGTCGTCACCCAGTCGGCCGTACATTGGCGCCTCGTTCGTTGATATTTCCGAAGTTAATTGATGCGATGTTAGACATGCTGGGCAGGAAAAAAAAAGTACAGCACTTAATCAAGGGTACACATGAATAGGTTGTTTATTGATAATGGAAAACAGATATGAGTTTCAATTATCACCTTTTGAGGTTATATTGTTCACACATCTCTAACTTTCAGTAATTAGTTCGCTGGTGAATGGAGTGGAGTTTGGAGCCTTAATGAACGCACTTAGAATATGAAACCAATCATACCATCAACTTGAATGGTTTTCTTTTCTCTTTGAATTAGGGTAGGTGATGGGTTGGTGAATTAAAAACTAATAGCGAAAGAAGTACCATCACTGAAGGGAAGTTGACATTAAAAACGGGTCAATAATACACATCAAATCTTTCTACACAGTGTAATTCGGCTTATATTTGTTTTCTTTTTTGAATGACTTGACAGTCTTGTTGTTGGGTTGTATTTAAGAAAATGTTTGATAATTTATAAAGGTCTCTCATAATGAATTGCACATAAATCAGATTCTAAATTTCAGTAAATCGTGAGCACCAACCTCTCCTAGAATGATAGGAAGGACATCTATTGATTCAGCAGTTTGATTTTGCCGATTGGTCGCAGAATGAATAAATTCCTTACACTCTTCAAGTACTAGCCCGATTACAAATGAAAATGTTTTTGCAAAAATCAGGCCAGTTTTGTGGACAGCGCTTCAACAACATTTCACTCTAAAAAAACACTTCTAGAAAAAGGAACGCACAAATCACGGCTCGCAGATTAAATAAGTTCTTTTTAAAAAGATTGTTACAAAATTTTATCATAAATGCTGATATATAAAATGTAAAACTTCCTTCGTTCTACTCTCCTGAATTTGGATGGGAATCCTTTAATATCATAATATCCTCAAGGTATGTAGTTAAATACTTTTTTCTAGATATGTTATTTTATTTATTCATTTCCCAACCCTCGATCAATATTCTTGACGTTAATAAGCAAAGTTCACATACACGACGTGCCTTCCCTTTCGAGAAAAAATTGTTACAATTTATGCCGAACAATAATTTCGTTCACATGGTTGAGCAGGTTCTAATTCGTTGAATAAAACATGTTAATAATAATTGCCTTTTTTGAAAACTCTCCTTCAGTATATTATGTTCTTCTCTGAATCTCTCTAATTTCTGATTCAAAGCTTGACTTTGATGAAAGGCGGTAATGGGAGGGAGGTACTCGCCTCCCCTGACCCTGGGCAAGAGAACGCACCTTATCCAGAGAGTTAAACTCGTAGCCGTGAGTGCTGTTTAGACAGCTTCAAAAACGCCTCAGATTGTTCTGTCCGAGCCCTTTCGTTTACCAGCCTCCCTTGTGTTATGCCGGGAGCGCTACACGAAGGCAGGCCGAACAGAACTCATCTCTCTCATTGGGCTTTCTATGGGGGTCAGTGAACGAGTCGGGGGCTGCGTGTCAAACCTCGAAGAATCGCTACAATAAAAGCCTTCTCGGTGGATTTTTTAATACAGAACTGGAGAAAGAAAAGAGAAAGCTAATAAAAATGGGGGAAATAGATCCGCTGGCGATGTAGCAAAGGTTGTAGGACAAGTTGGTAGCAGGTCTTGAGTTTCTGTTTATGCTGAACGATGCATCCTTTGTTAGGACCTATATGGTGATGTGTAAGGGAAGGGTGAACACCTGCAGAGATGCAGGCACGCCACAGATATCCGATATGCTTTCTCTCTCTCTCTGATGCACCCATGGCTAGCCGTACAGCTCCCCATCACCTTACCCCCTCTCTCTCCCTCAGACATTGCTGCCGCGGGGGACGGGCCCTCGCACTGCGTTGAGTTACCAACCCCCAAGGCCTGTAGCACGTTACAAACCCACCTTACAAAACCCTCTCGTGTTCTCTCTTTTTTTTACCTCTCCCCCTTAAACTTGGGGTGGGAAAATATTGCGAGCTCTCAAATTTGCCACGATCGGAAAATATCGATCTGTGAAAATTGAAAGCGTAATTGGACTGAGCTGAGTCAGGAGAAGGCCGACCGAAGAAAACCCCCCGCTTGTAGCCAAAGCTAGTCGAGTTTGGTTGTTACTTGCAATTAGCATTATTGGGGAGTAAAGTGTGTCGGAGAGGCAGGTAAGCGATTACACAAGTCCCTGGGGGCTACATCTGCACAAACCACAAAGGGAAAGAGGCGGGTGTGAAACAGAATGGAAATCTAATAAACTGCTAGCTTTGAAACAGTGACACGCGTGATTAACCGCTCAAATGATAATCGAACATTTTCATTTGCATATAAAGTGCGCTATCAGACTGGTTAACGCCCGTTTTATTCTGGCGAGGGGAGATGGAAGAACAAAAAATAGGGGATGTATCGGTGAGAAATGAAGGATTGAAATTGAATTTGATTTCATTTCTCGTCTCGATGCGATCTAGTTTCGTTAAAATTAGCGTCCATCTGCAGTGTGGACTGGAGCTGCGATCGATCGGACTGGGTAGAAAGGTAGGCGAGGTAGAGCAGGCAGGCCAAGAGTGAGAGAGAGAGTGAGAGAGAGAGAGAGAGAGAGAGAGAGAGTGAACCAATCTAATACAAACTGACGTGTGACAGTAATCACTGAAAGAAAATGTCAACAGAGGTGTATGGCCGGAACAATAGCCCAACACATAAATACACCAAACACAAGGAACAATGAGGGACACAGAAACACACACAAAACACGTAGCTTCAGTTACCCCTGCTCATTCTACCCGGCATAAAGTTTGTTATGATTTGGCTCCCCTAAAAGCGTCCATCGATAGACTATTATTTACATGTAACCAATTTGCTCCGATCTGATCGAAGTCATGTTAGGTGTGGGTTGAAAACCGTGTTTACCACAAAAATATCCCTAGGTCGAACACTTGAAGAGAGAAAAGGAGCTGCTTGTAACGTGAACGCACCATTACTCCCTTTATGAAAAGACACCATAATACACGGGCCAGCGAAGAGAGTGCTTAAACACTTGAGCGCCTATTCGGGATGGTGAAGTGTTAAATTTTGACATGTGCGCTCCCACGGGCTCCTAGCAGTCGTATTTATTCGCAGCTCTCCGTGGGATTTCATGCTTTACTTACAATAGACCTACTCTCACACAACCATACACTGTTGCCTTTAGCTTCAGGCAACAAATACCTCCCTCACTCCGTCATTTCTTTCATTTGAATACATCTGTGACGAAACCGAGGAGAATTCTCTTTTTTTGAGAGAGAGAGAAAAAAAGGGTGCGAACAACACTGGTGTGGGTCGCTTTACGCGCGCTGCAAGCAAGGGTCGGTCCCATGCAGAGAAAATCGCGCGATAATTGTACCTAATGTGACCCGATTGGAAGTGGAGCACTACCACGGTCCCGCGGCTAGGCATTTATTCAGCTTGAGCCATGCACCCTAGATACTCGGGTTCCTTGGCCTATAAACAGATGAAATGTTGAACACCCTCGTCTGGAAGGTCTATGACCGAGAAATCTCGAGCCGCCCCACCCCCCTGGTGACTGACCAGACTATCCCAACTCTACCATTCATTATGTTCCCATGGCAACCAGCTTGATTGCCATGGTACAACAACATCGAAGTGTAACCGAAACTGGGGATTCCTTAAAACTCGAAAGACCAATTGTAGAAAAGGCAGGCTCCAAACAACTCACCATTACCTGTAACATATCAATTACTATCGAGAAGGGATTTCTTGCACTTCGCTTCATCATGTACACAAACAATGTCTTATACTCCAGTGACTTTATTTCACACCAAGGCATGTATTAATATTGTATCTTTGTATTCTGGTAATGGGTCCTAGTTGAGATAGTTGAGATAGTTGAGAAAGAGAAGATCAAGAGCATTCAAAGTGCATTATGAAACATGAAACAGCAGTAGTTGCAATTCCTATTGAAAGAAAAGTTAGTCAATCAAATAATAGGGATGATCGTCACACTGAGCATATAATAGTGAGGGTTTCATGAAATTCTAAAGTAAGGACCAATGTCGTCTAAGATCCCGTCTTCGTAACACATCATTTGGGGGATAACATGTGTATGAAGTCACAACGATACCACATTTTTTTCTTCAATTTACGTTAATTACTGCTTAGTTATAATATAGCTTGAAATCTGAAATCCAGCGTATATCATATTCATATCTTATGAAGATAACAATTTAATTAATTGATTTTAATTTTATTTAATGATTAAAATGATAAAGAAGATGCGGTATCATCTAATGCATTATTCTTACGACCTTCATCTAATGAGAGAGCAATGATTCCAGAAAACCGTGAGATTTAGGTCCCCAGTGTTAAGCGAGGGGGAGGCGCGATAGCTCAGTCGGTAGAGCAGTGATCTCGTAATCCGGTGACCCAGGTTCGAAACCAAGTCGATGCGCTAGTGCCCTTTGGTAAGGCATTAATCCTCATTACCAGGTCCCTCGGAGAGGACCTAAAGCCGTCTGGTTGCTTACTTACAAGCATTATGCTTTCTTAGCAGTCAGGTAAAATAACCACCACCACTACTTTACTAATACATCATATCTATACACATTTCAGTTTGTATTAGGAACTATAATGTCACTATACGGATATTGCATGGGACAATAAGTTTTTTCTTGAAACACAACTGAGAAAAATTAAATCGTTTTTGCCTTGTGGATAAATATCGCTTACATCACCAAAAGACCAGCCTGCACTTGTAATTCGATAAACACAGATACGACTCCTCAGCAAAACTGAGAATGAAGAAATCTTGAATTCAATCCTTATTATATAGAGAGATATACAGTACTAAAAGAACTTTTGCGTGAAGGCATTCATACTAATTATGTTATATTGGAACTAAAGAATTATCCAAGGCCTTGATCGTTATCATGAATAAACTCAGTGGCCATGACGATAACAGAAGCTATGAAAGCAATGTTAGTAATGAGAAAAAAAATCGTCATCTATCAAAACTTAATCCTATGCCCTCTACTTTCTTGTTTTGTTCGCTTTTCCTCCTATTTATTACTTGGTATCATTTCCGTCACCTTCATTACAAAGTCCACAATCATCATCACATCATCACCTAAATACTGCCGCCGCTACTACCACCATGTACGCCATAACCACAACCGATGTCTTTACACCGCCTAGCTTACCCACCACCACTTCTACCACGACCATCATCACCACAACCATTGCCGCCACCATGATGCTGAGCCCTCCACCATCCCATCACTTCCACCATAACTACCAACACCACCATGAACATCGTCACCGTCACCACTACCACCACCACCACCACCATCACCATCACCACCACCACCAATACTACCACCACCACTACCACCACCCCTGCCACTTCCACCGCCACTACCTACATCGCCACCCCTCCACCGTCACCGCGCCGCCACCACCGTCACCATCACCATCACCATTACCATCACCACCACCACTACCACTACCACCACATTCGTCATATCATTCCTTGGCGGCCCTATATATAAGTCTTATACTTTATAATAATCGATATGGTTTTCGAAATTCCTGTTCAAAAATAGAAATTTTGCTCCTAATGACGCTATGAGATGGAGGGCTGAGACGGGTCGTAAACATCATCGTCATCATTTCCAATCCTCTTCGACGCCGTCGAACCGCTTAAAGTCTTGGTTTGACTGACCGTGCAACTTTAATCTAATATAGATATGTGAAGTACTAAAGGAGAGGGTTCAAGTTTATTAGACTCCATTGGGTTCAACAACAAAATATTCATGAGCCTTAGAATGGTCTTGCTTAATAGCTCTCGATAGCTTTAAATTAGCCACGGATTTATGGAGGCTTCCATAATAACCACTTCGCAGATCTTGCCGATATTTTTAAATGTCTGACTTCAATGATTTTTCATTTCAGGGCAATTATATATAATTGATTGAGACGCACAGAACTGCAGGCTTTTCGTTTCCTGTGCGATCTCACTTCCGCGCGTTAAGTGCACAATATACTGCTCCTAGTCAGAAAACCACTCAGCCATTAATAGATTTGACTCTGTCAAACATGATTTGCCGGCGAAAACTTTCAAAATGTATCCCTCTAACTTAAGATGTCAAAATGTTTTAACCTCATGGGTGATTATCGCTTTATCCTCATTTTATTGAGTCTGTCCCTGGGCGCTCAAGCTCAGGGCATCCATTAAACAGCAAAGCGCGCACGTACTGCATGCGCGCGTGCGTGTACGGTTGCTTTATTGCTTTCCAAATTGCTATTTAGGTGCGGAGCAGACAGTCATTATGTGGGTAATAAACCATGCGTACGCTCCGTTTGCACTTGTGACTCCGTAGTGCAGTCAAGATGTCAGTACCCATCAACACACCATTGCATCACTTGTCAGCATCTTCAACCCTAATGCATCTCCCTACAACCTTACAAAAACCGTCTAATTGAAAAACACTGCAGACACCGTGTACCCCAGTGCCTAACCCACGAATCAATCCCAATATGTATAACCACCCTATTGAAATTCCTGTCTTTCTCTCGCTCTCTTGAGGCGACAAATTTCCAGTTCCTGAGAGATCGTCGCAAGAGGAAGGAACCCCTCGCGGACACTTCTCTTGTGTTTACAAGGAGAACCGTGTAAATCGGTCCCAGCGCCCGTGAAAGCAATTGTTTTATCAAAGCGATCCATTTTCAATTTATTAGCTCGTAAATGAACGCGTAAGTGGCGCGAGCGAAGAAACGCGGTTATCCTTTTCTTCATTCTATCTTCCAGTTCGATGGCATTTGACACTCCATCTAATCGAACACAAATGCGAATTAAGGTTCGAGCGTGAGGTGTGCATTTAAGCGATCAAATTCAACCATGCATCTTTGCTCCCCTCCAGGGCTTAGGCATAGCATGGCGTACAAGCATGGTAATTGGTTGGCTTTATGACGAGTCCACCATCAGCAGCTTCGATCAATAGCCTTCTTTAACTTTTAGCCGACAAATTAGTTTATAATGATTATTCTCTCAAAAGAAGAGATCCACTTTTAACCCTTTGTGTGAATAAAACAACCTGTTAAACCTCGACATTGTTATTTGAATATCGACAACCTCATGCTCTGAAAAGCAGAAAAAGAACAATGAATTCAAATACTACTCTAATTTTGTGGAAACATAATACAAAGTACGATTTTTGTACACGTTTAAATCTCCCAATACACGCCGGTTGAATCAGAAAAAAGGTGTTCTAATGCTTGGAATATTCATAACATACAAGTCGATTTTTCGATTATCTTTTTACCCCTGTTCGGTTTAGTCAATAAATTCAATGCAATTCGAGCATGGACCGAAAACACGAAGGGCTTATCGTAATGTTTCCCATTTTTCGGATCTCTTTGCTTTTTTGCAGTTTCACTTATTTTGATAACTATCGGAAATTAGTTGTAGTAGCTGATGCTTCTAAACTCATTACTATCTTTTAAGGATGATTTTGTATTTTGAGTACAGGGCCTACTAGTGCGTCTTATTTACACAAAAATTTGACCTCTACGGTCACCTGGAGAATCCTAATAATTAACCTATAGAAATATCGTGCAAATTAAAATGTAGGAATCCGCCCCGCTAATGCCTTAGCGCAGACCCATAAATGTCTGATAGATTCGATTTAAGATTCTTTAACAAAAAGAAATATTCTAAATTTTATCGGGGATTATGAACAGGGGCATCAACATATTTTGGTAAATGTATTTCATAATTTGCTAAAGCTTATATTCATGGTCATGACGGAAAATAAGTAAAATGATAATATAGCCTTCAATCAAAAAGGCGGTTGTCGATATGAAGGTGACTAAGCGATGCAACAAACTTAATCGGAGAAAGAAGGGCTATATTAAACTCGTATCATTTGGCACAGAGTTAACGCCCCCACGACTTCAAACAGACGAATATATATCCTAGAACGCGGTGGTTGATCATTGATCGTTTATGTTCCGCTCTTCACGCCCCGACACATCATGGCGGATAGCCCGAGTAAGAATTGACAGGCCGCTGTCAGATACAGGTCCTGAATTTGTCCGAGCATCGTTTCATGCAGGGGCGTACGCAGGGGGGGGGTTTTGGGGGTTCAAACCCCCCCCTTTGGTATTTTTATGTATGTAAACCCCCCTCAAAAAACCTAAAACCCCCCCCTTTGGTTTTTTTTTTTTTTTTTTTTTTTTTATCATTAAAAAAAAAAAAAAAAAAAAAAAAAAAAAAAAAATTATACCCACGGCTAACCTAAATAAGGTGACCTTACCCCCCCCCTAACCCCCCAACGACCAAAAATGTCAAATTATGAAATTTCGAGACCAAAAAAAAAAAAAAAAATGTGTCCGCTTACCCCCCCCCCCCCCCCCCCCCCCCCCCCCCCCCCCCCCCCCCCCCCCCCCACTGAGCGACTTTTCGGCTGGCTGAGTCGTTGCGATTTTTTTTGACCTCCAAAAAAAACAAAAAAAAAGTGTCCGCTTACCCCCCCCCCCCCCCCCCCCCCCCCCCCCCCCCCCCCCCCCCCCCGCTGAGCGACTTTTCGGCCGGCGCGATTTTCAAATTTTCGGGAGCAAAATATTTTAAAACCCCCCCTTGAAAAAATCCTGCGTACGCCGCTGGTTTCATGTGTATGCCATCCATGCTCCAACAGCTGTTCACAAACACAGTAAAGTGGCTGAGAATTGTCACTTTTGAAGTTGTCAATATTTTGTCTTCGTCCTAAAATTGGCGATTTAATCGAGGGTTGATGTGGAGAGTGCCCCCAATCGATTGAATAGTGTCAATTTGAGGCTGCATCGATTCGGTTAGATTAAGCCTTATCTACCGCAGGAGTACCAAAGTACATCTCTACGGGTGACCGCTCTGGGTTTCGGAAGGGGTCAGTACAGTACCCACTGACAAGCTTATCTGCAAACTTTCAAGAGCATAATCATTATCATCCTCATCTTCATCACCATCCTCCTCATCATCCTCATCATCAACAACAAACAACAACGACACATAACTAGGGAAAGCCCGTATAGAAGAAAAAAACCTGCATGCCCATAAAGGCCTCCGTTCTCTTTACTTTTTGTTCTCCTTTATCTCTTAAGTATTCTTAATAATTATACAGGTTCGAGGCAACAAGTCTTCAAAAGCTTTATTTAGATTATTCCAACTAAAACGTATCAAAGGAAAGAGAGAGAGATATCACAGGACAGTCTACACAATATAGGAGAACAAATATCAAGTAAATGCTTATGTTCGTAGCTACAAGGGCGTGTACTCTAAAATGGTATTAGTTTATGCCATTCTTGGCTCTCGATCAGCAGACCAAAACCTGAGGAGTGCAATCAAAATGCTAGATGACCTATGAACGTAATGCCCTTTGGAAATGACTGGGGAATATTATGAAATTGGTATCTCGCACTTTCTAAAAAGGGTGCAGTGCAAACGTACCTCACAAATCCAACCGAGACCCTAACTCAGTGCAGCTATGTGACACAAGACGACGGTTGCCATAGAAACGCGTTATTATCTGCCTGAGGTCTGCCCTACATAATAGCCCGGCAACGGTGTGCCCCTCTACTCTGTAAATGTATTTGCACGTCGATACTGCTGATTAATTGAAAACAAATTGTTCGTTTACCATTGTACGAGGCCGTTACACGAGTAAAAACACTGACACTTGGAGTGAAAGAAGTGGAGACATTTACAAACATTGGAAACTGTCAAATATTGATGGAGTTGGTCGGGCACACACGCAATTATTCATTATCGAACCGGTGGACCTGGCGTTAGAGCTCTACCGCATGTGGTGAGGTGTTTACACGCATTTAACGGGAACAAAGAAATGGAGACAGTATTATAGCAATTAGTTTGGAGACTAAAGGGAATCTAAGGAAAGTAAATCGCTTAAATAGTGTTAAAGAAAAAGTATATGATGCCAAAGTCCCCAAAAGCAAAGTAAGAAGATCAACACTAATTTTGATATAAGACGATCGCAATCATGTTTTTGACGTCATTGTTGTTTGTGATTTGACATTCATCCATTCACGTAAAAAATGCTCTTAATGTTGAGTTTAGAAGGGAGACATCACAGACTTTCGAACCAATATCTTAATTAAGGCCAGTCCATTTAGATACATGGAAGGGGGGGGTGTTAAGGCTAAGACTAATGTTAGCATTACATTTATAATGGAAAACATGAGAATATTGATATAAATAATAGAGACGTAGCAATACAATAAAGCAACAACAAAAGACAAGAAATTACGTTCCGTTATATCTATGATTCAAAACTATAATTTGCATAAAAAACAAAGTAATCAGCCAGTTATATTTAAAAACGTCTTCTTATATACATTTATATTTATACAAATCATCAACTCATCTTGATTTAGACAATAATCTTCCCCTCTCTGTTTATTTTATATTATTTTACTGGTGGTTTAGGTAGGGGCTTGCAAATTCATCACAAAAACTGACCAGAATGATCCGTAGATGGCATACGTTGTTTATTAATTGCATAGGAAACACCTTATAATGTCAACTAGTCACGGTTCCCGAGCTATTTGTCTTTGTGTTGATGTTTATTGATGGTTCATAACACGACATATTTAAAATCACTGCATTAACATGTAAACAATAACCACTCTCTTCCTCTCCCTATGTTTCTCTATCTCCCCGTCTCTCTCCCTTCCATCTCTTTAATCTCTCCCGTTCTCGCTCATTGTTTTACATGACATCTCTCATATTCATATATCCACTGTCTGCCGAGCATTCACTTATTCATGTATACGGGATCCAATTTTCTATATTTCTTTGATCTACCATGATCACAAAATCATTCATTTTGTATCGGAAAAACGACGAAGCCACACACAGCAAATAATACGTATAGGACATGATGAGGAGTTCATTTGGGAATGTATTGTTTATATTTATTTTTCATGATGAAGGCAATATCATGACATCAATATTTGTTAGATTCACTATTTCAGTATCTACGTGATCATTCTATCAAATTGACACAGGGAGAAGGGGATAATAACAACATCCCCTATACATCTTCCAACATAATTTACATAATAATTAATTCCAATTCAACAATGTAGATTTCATCAAAGCATTTAGCAATCTTCAGAGGCGTACTTCCTAAATCGCGGAATCTATTTATTCATATATACAGTGTGTTAAACTATGGTCTATTATAGTCATTTTACACATGCAGTGACAAGACTGTCTCGAGTGTCAAAATGAAATGTGTATGCCATATAATAAATTTATTTTAAAAAACGCGACAAAAAGAAATCATCAAAGTGTTGCTTATGTAACATTACTTTGTACTGTACCTTGCTATCTTTTGAATTATTTATATTGTGTAGACACATATTGCAGTATGAAATATATTCAAGGAAAAATAAGATAACAACATTTGTTCGTCAGCATTACATACTTATGGGCGGAAGACAATTCTTGCGCACATCATACAGCTTTGTGAAATAAATTATGTTTTGATCTTTATGTTCGTAGTTATCTTGTTCAATGTCTACAATCAAAATATATGTTTTTGTCTTCATGTTTGTAGTTATCTTGTTCAATGCATACAATCAAATTATATGTTTTTGTCTTTATGTTCGTAGTTATCTTGTTCAGTGAATACAATCAAAATATATGTTTTTGTCTTTATGTTCGTCGTAACCTTGTTCAATGAATACAATCAAATATATGTTTTGGTCTTTATGTTCGTAGTTACCTTGTTCAATGCATACAATCAGTTAATACATCTATTAACAGCAATAACACCAAACACGATTGCTAATTTTTTTCTCGAAAAATCAGCATAATTAAGGCAACTTCAGTAGTATTGTGCGTCATCTATTGCAATGTGCGAACATGACAATGATGCATTACAGTACTCCGAACATGATTTCTATCGGACATGCGCACTAGGGTATTGGAATAGCCTGGAGTAGATTTTTTAGAAAGTGGTTGCAATCGGTTACCAAAAGAAAATATGAAATACATTTATCAGAAACATATACATACATGGAATAGTCTATTCTGTTTCTCACTTTCCTGCACACAGCTGCAATATGATTAAAGACGCATAATTTCGATATTTCAATTCCATAGTTGGGTGATGATAAAGCACATACGGGCAGTGTATTATTAAGGTGATAAATTCTTGCATATAATGAGATACCATAACATAGAATTGCCTCTGCACCTTTTGTTTCAATTGTGCTATATGCAACTCCTGAATATAGATAAACGATCTATCATATTTGATTTAAACTGTATCTATTTATTAAAATAATATAATGAATGTTGTATATTTCAAAGTATTTAGTTGTACAGAATTCACATTTTTTCTATCTTCTTATTTATTAAACTAAATTATGCTATTCAAATTTTAATGATCATACACACTGTGTCTTTAACTCTATGTACGAACGTACTTTATGATTCAAGAGGGCAATGTAATATTTACTGAAATAAACGATTGATATAAAATTAATACTGAACACATCTTATCGAGCATAACCAGCTAAAGGCTCATTTTCTACTTTAGGCGCGTGATAATATACGTCTTGTAATCTCTTAAAAGTTTGCCAATCTGAAAGAAAAAACACCACCAATTTTTGAAGATCATGTCAATTACTTAGTAACTTCTAGATTCCACCAAATAAATGTATATTTACTCTGCATAATCTCACAAGTCTGTATTCTCCTAGAAGTTAAAGCCGACGCTGAGGTTAAGCTCGGCCTAATGAAGTTAGAAAAAGGCCTAATTTACCTCGTTGTTAAATAAAATAGGGGCCAAAGAGTATAACTCATGCTCTTCCTATAATAAAACTCTGATTCGATACGCTATATAAATCTTTTAAAGATATTTATGCAACTCACAACACATTAATGACAAAAGATGACATCAGACGAAATTATTAATTTTGGTGAGAACATTATTGTAATCCCTACTGGAACGATGCTTCTATCGTCCTGTCGTTAAGGGGTTGTGTCGGCCGGAAGTTATCGACCAGCAAACCCTCCTCGCCCCGGAAGGAGAAATCGCCTTTCACGTGATTCTTTAGTCGACGGAATTCTTCCATCTGAAAAGAGAGAGAAAATGGACGAACGTCGAAAGTTAAGAACGTCATCGCAATGACTTTACTGATGTATATATATTCATTTTTTTTGTACAGACCACCAACTCCTGACTTTTACTGCTCACCGCTGGCTTTATAAATTCGGTCTATAAAGTCAAAGTTCAACAAAGATACTGCCTGAACGTCAGTCAAACTCGACTTTTGATAGTCAAAACTTAAGCCTATATAGTAGGGTTGAAATATATCATGTCACTCTGTATGTATTTCCCCTGTACATGACAATGATGATATGAGTATACATTTTATGAAAATAATTGGTATCACCTAATGCTTTGTCCAGAAAGCCTGTGTAGGCCGTTGTAGTTTCCTCGGCAAGAGAAACTGCACCCTTGTTCCAAATATATAGTTATATAATATCTGACTCTATACAAGTCACTTTCAATGTAAATGAGTGATTGCAAGGTCATTTATAATTATATCAATAAAAATGATGTTTTTCTTTAACTCCCTTCTCGACATTTAAGTTTAGAGATTTCAGATGATTGATCGTTTTCTAAAGAATATCTTAATATGATCTGCATTCGTCGATTTAACCTACTTGTGAGATAGATATCGTGAGTGGATACCGTAAGAGAATCCACGTGACCCTTTCGTAACAAGGGGGCGTGGTCAAGGAACCTTGGTACGTCCAAAAATCCCGCAGTTGAGGATCTATACATGAGACACACACAAAAGGAAAGAAAGATTTTGTTTTTCGACATTTAAGGACTGCTCCTCCAAACAATTCGCGAGTTCGCTTGAATCTGTCCCAGTTTAGGAAACACGACATGAGACGAAGCCATAAAATATGATATCAAACAAAATGAATGATGGGAAATACATTCATTCAAGTATACAACAGGCTATCAACATTGCATAGTTTGACGGTAAACATCGCATGAAATTGTAATTATCTTTCATTCGTACCACTTATGGTTAAGAGCTTACCAAAAGGTGTCTAAAAATTCACAAGTCACAATTTCTAATGGTATACATGTACATTGCAATGAAATTTGGTATTAATCAAATTACCGCATGTTTTATTTTATCAGATACCATTCAAAGACTTTTTAACCATTTTTTATTCAAATGTTTTATTACTTTTTCTGCTACATTCATGGTCCCAAGCGTGCTCATTATCAGGAGTGCTATAGACCTTCTTGCCAGGCTATATAATAATCATCAGTGGTATGAATAACAGATATTACAGTTTTAATCACAGATGCCATTAACATTTTATATCGCTACTCGGTTTTAGATAACTACTTGAATAATAGATTAAGTGTTTATCATTAAGATAATGAAAACACATTTAATGAAATTTGTCAATATTGAATGAAAAAGCGAAGCCTTTTGTTCGCCAATTTCTCGTGCGCTTTTTTTCCTCACAGTTTTGTTTAGAATTAATTCAACTGAAACCGTCGTAGTTGGTGACATATTTCGCTTTATCAGCTCAAGAAGGAATTCCTTATTTTGCCCAATTTGCCCGCTCACCAGTCAGGCAAAGATTGCAGAAACAATAAGGATAGAGTGCCGAGTCGAAGCTTACGAATGGCTTGCCACAATATACCAACCCAGGACCCCTCATTCAAAATCAATACCATGGGGACCCAAGCAAACAATCCCCAGCAACCTTAGCGTATATATGGGACTGAAGGCGCTCTCCCGGGAACTCGCGGCACACGCGCGTTAGATTCTATTTAAACTGCAGTTAACTCAATCCATTTTACAGCCCTTAAGTACACAAAATCTGGCCGTTCACCAGTCTTGAACTGCTTGCTCTTTCAATCTCAACCGACATTTATAATGATTAGATTGTTTTTTTATTGGGTGTTTCTATTTGAGTAGGGATGGCCAAATCTCTTAGCATTCTCTTTACGCAGCAATTTGAAATCATTTTGATGGTCCCTTTATACTATTGGCAGTTTATGACTAATAACCTAATGCCGAAATTTAATCTCGCTTGCGGCTATTAGTGAAATCATCTCTTTTTCTCCCCCTCCTATTTGGTATACGTACGCCATCTGTATGGTAGAGTTGTTAATATTTTTGAAATAAAGTAATTTATCCGGTAGCTGTTTGCTCTCGGCTATATATAACAGGTGGTATGTTGTCGTCTAAGAGTGTACATCGAAACTGACAGGGGAAATATACTATTCATTTGATGGAGTGAGCCTACTATTCAGATGAAGGATTTTCCTCTTTCCTTTTCTACCCTTTTGTTTAGGGAGGGAGGGTGAGGATACGTAACTAGGGTGGGTAGGGTCTTTATATATTTTTTTTTTATCTCAATAAGACGACTTAACATAATAATTCAGATCCGGATAATAAATTATTGTTGTTAAGAATTCTTCTGCTTCGATTAAACAAAACAACCAAAAAATCTTCCACATCAGTTTCAGAAATGAAATGTAGTCGCATAAATCAATATATGTAATCAATATATGTAATCAATATGTCCTTCATTAACAGAACTATGGAATAATTTTCACAATGCAATAATAACATGATATATGCAACTACAAAGGAGGTGAACTGTTTATCATAATTATATATCACAACGGTTCGCTGCCTGTCCTGTTATTTGCCGTAGATGGAGCTTCACAAAAGATATAGAGAAAGCTCCTTTTATGATAATTTATGATATTATTTAATACTGCGTCGTGGAATTTCGAAATATCGTTTCCGAATTATATGTAGTATAGGGGCTATGATGTTTATTAAATCCAGTGTTATGGCGGTGAGATAAAAAAATCGGCAATTTGGTTAATGATAATGCAATTGTTGCTGTCGCGCATTTTGTTTACAGAGACAAAATATGCATAATTTCCTTTTAACACACTAATTATTAACCATCGTGGCATTTCTTTTCAATAAGAGATATGCACATTTCAAACATTTTATTCTAACTCCAACAGGTGTAAACATAGCTTACCCTTAAACCATAAAACGGGTCTTCTCATGTTGATGTGCTTTTGTATTGATCGTTATTACCATTGGTGCTTCAAATACAATTAAATTCGAAATGTCAAAGTCTTCATTTTAACAACATTTCATTTTATTAATCATTATTATGTACATATTAACTATGTAATGAATATTTGTGCGGCTTTTTTAAATGTGGACTTCCATCTATAAAACGATAAAGTTGTCAAATGTCTAATAAAAATCAATTTTTCATTCTAACAATATTGCTGAAGGCTGTATATCACTCGTCCAGAAAATCCCAATTTCATGGCGGTAATAAATTCATGGCAAACTTTTTTTTTACTCGAAAACATGTTAACTGTATCTTCATGACGATCATAACTCATAAATGGGCATGTACAACGCCCGAGGGTCTATATACCACCTCACCCCTCCATTAACTCGGCAACAAAACGAAGAAGGCTGGCGAAGGGTGGTGTTAACTGTTATGCAGCTAGGAGAAGGAGGGTGTTTTGCGGCAGACTACTCGCCACCACTGACGGCGGAGTTATGAAGACGTACGCAAGACATCTGTCTAAACTTGTAACAAGTCGAGCCGGTTACTCGATAGCTTTCGGGAAGTCGAATCAGATTGATCGCGGGCGCCTGTCCCCTAGAAAACTTTAATGAAGTTGCGACAAATTGGATTGAATTTGTAGCGCATTTGATAAAGAGAAAGGAGGTGTGAAATGGAAAGAGGGAACGAGGGAATGAAGGGGTGGGGTTGCGAGGAGAGAGGGATAGAGATAGATAGAGAGAGAGAGAGAGAGAGAGAGAGAGAGAGAGAGAGAGAGAGAGACAGACAGACAGAGACATAGACAGATAAAGAGGATGTTTCAGATTGAAGGAGAAAGGGCGAAGGGAAAGAGTAAAAGTGTTTAGAAAACTGTATGATAGTATCGCAAGCTAAAGCTGCTGAAAGTATGATGAGAGAGTATGATGAGAGATAAAAGAGGAAAATGTTATAAAGGAAACAAAGAGCTGTTTCTAGGATACAGAAAATGCATCACAATGCATGTAGAAGGTGCAACAGAGAAATAAGTGGGATAAGAGAGAGAGAGAGAGAGAGAGAGAGAGAGGAGAACAAAGGCTATGATAGGTAGAATGAATAATATATATCAAGAGTAATAGAACAACAGAGTGGCATATATCTTGTAGCTATCTTTTTGTATTTCTTGAAAGAGAGAGAGAGAGAGAGAGAGAGAGAGAGAGAGAGGGATAGAGAAGAGAGGGATAGAGGAGAGAGGGGAGGAGAGACAAAGAATGATAGAGAGGGGAAAACAAAATGAGAGAGACAGAAAATGACAATAAAAAAGAATGCAATAAGAGGGGTAGGGAGATAGAGATAGAGAGAGAGAGAGAGAGAGAGAGAGAGAGAGAGAGAGAGTGTGTGAGAGTGAGAGAGAGAGAGAGAGAGAGAGAGAGAGAGTGTGTGAGAGTGAGAGAGAGAGAGATAGAGAGAGAGAGAGAGAGAGGGGGGGGGGAATGAAAAACTACATCGCAAGAGGGAGAAATGGGAGAGAGAGAAAGAGACAAATCTGACCTCCAACAAGTACACCGTGCCCCTTTCCCGGTTCTCCCTCTCCCTCTCTCTGTCTCCCTATCCTATCTGCTTACTTGAGGGCAGAGCAGCAGAGGTTCTCTTGGCAAGCCTTGATCAGGTTGCCCTGGTCGTGAGACACCGAATCGATGTCAGCAAGGCAGCAAACCTGTCTCACTTCACGGGTGGCGGCACTTTTTACCTTCGATCAGGTTCACAGATGCTCCACACAAGAAACGGCTAGTGTATCCACTAAAACTCATGTATTCCCAGTGACCAAAAAATATATGGGTCTCCACGGTATACACCTCTAGCGTTTTGGTCCAAACTCCCCTCGCGACGTCCTCACTGCCTGATTTTGTTTGTCCGCCCTTTGAAGCATCATCCTCCAGTATCTCGACACACCATTATATTGATATTATACTTCTACTTGTATTGAGTATATTATTGTGTTTCTAAGCCCTAATACCATAATAGTTATTGCCAAGTTAACGGATTAAATGGCTATCCAGCACATTGTGTGCACCATCTCCACTCCATTATACAGCATTCCAACCAGTTGCCTTGTACAAGCGCGTACATGCTAGTCAAGCACAAAGTTAATAATATTCGCATCTTACAGGGAACCCACATATTGTGCATACATGGTGTAACGAAGATAAAAATGTATTACTTTCGGGCGTAGGTGCTTTGCTGGGTATCGAACCCACGACTTTGGCAACTCCATCATGTCTACTGCATGAATACCAGGATGAAAAACGAAAAGATAATAACCTGAGGAAAAGAAAAAGGGGACTGACCCATCGAAAATTGTTGGGAAGAGACAGTAACACGATCGCAAACACTTTCGAAAAATCATCTCGGTGGCAATTTCAACAGCCTATTGGATATGAATCATTTTCGGATTACGTCATACGTCACTGTCATATTCGCGCTTGTCAATAAGCCAGTTCACGGTTGCAGTCTGAGCATGAGCAGATAAAGGTCATTGCAGAACAAATTTTGAAATACACAGAGACGAAATACTGGATACGTGCTCATGAAAGTTATGTAACATTATTCATTCATGCACATTCAGTGCACTCCATGATACACAGGTGGAAATATTCTTTGAAAAGGGGAAACAAAGGCTATTTATATAGCACCTCCATCGCTGTAAGAGTGATTATTTCAAAATGTAAAAAGTGGGACCTCTTCATGTTTTAAGATCTGTGGATATTCGGGGTCATTGCAGTAATGTGCTAACCGTGAACTGGTCTATAGGTGATGGAAGAGGCTATACTGATGGTGATTTTTCGAAGGCCTTTGCGATCGTGTCCAGTGTGAAAGTAGCTGCTCGGAAGGACAGGGTTTCGCGGATCGTTGACCGGTTTCATGAGAGGAACACCTCGGTGTACCTTCTAATATCTTTCTTGGGTTACGGATTCTTGAAGCAGGCGTGGAAGCAGATGTTGTTTAGCAGAGATCAGGCTTCTTCCGTCTGGTCTTCCACATCACGCTCATCTTCCGACATTGTCGACTTGGTTTTCAACAGGTCCTCCGCCAACCGATCGATCTATTTGAAATCCATCATATCTAGGTCATATCACGGTTCGGTTCCGATTGCCACTGATTTAATTTCATGATGAAAAAATCAAATCACGACAAATTACTCAAACTTTATTACAGTTTGAAATGTCATTATCGCTAACTCAGCATTCTCTCCGTCTAGATGATATGTTCCTCGAATATAATGCGCCATGCCAGAGCACGCATACGTTGAAAACTAACTTTTCCTTTTCCCACTATCATTCTGATGAGCATTCTGTCTTTGTCATTAGGCCGCAGAGCAATTAGTGTTACGTCCCAACATTTAAATTCCTCGAATTATTCGTATTAAAAATGAAACAGTTTGCAATTTCCTCGATGCTACAGAAAATGATGCTAAAGCATTCATAACAAGCTTGAACAAGTATTGGCTTAGCCTAGAAGGGAATGGGGGCATATTAAAATATTTGTTGCCTCATTTATCTATCTTTACGCAAATTTTCGCCTATTATTCCGGTTAAATTTGTCGGCACTTTTGTTTGGACTGCTCCCCCTCCTTCCCGTGTAAAAATATTAACTTTATCGAAGATTCTCCTTGGAAACGTTTCATGACATGACTATTTGTAGTTGATAAATCAATGATAGAATTACAACTTACCGGGCAGGAGGCAACTTGGATGAAATGGTGTTGTTACCGCTAGAGTTCTCCCCTACAATTTGTGTAAAATAGAGAAGAAATCATTTTAGTTTAGCTCATTGTAGTAACATAAATAACTTCATAGTTGTATATTTAGCATTTATTAGTAATGCTTTTCGAATACAAATTTCTTAAAGAGTACATATTTGTCGATTGTTTTATGAAAATATCAGGTATTATATACAATTAAGTTATCCTCATCTAAATGAAGCAACATTATTCGTTCCTCATAAATTTATAAATATCGAGGAAATAGCATTAGTTTCTTTTATTCAGTTCATTCCTGTGAGTATTATAATGACTACCGTCCTCAAAGACCGAAACGTCAAAAGGAAAAGAAAGAAAAAAATGTCGATTGCGAAATCATCTTGACTAGAAGAGACACATAAAATGACAAAACGACAAATGGTTAAACTTTTATGGACATAAAGTTGTCAAATTAGATTTGACAGAACGAAGGAAGCTATCTCGTAATGGTCATCATCACCATCATCATAATGACAGGTCTAGTTAGCATTAAATCTTGGCTCATCTATCACGGAGAGTGTTAGGTTCTTCAAAGATTGCAAATTTAATTGAGATGAGGTAAATATGAAAAGGAAGGGGGAAGATGAGAGTACTTCAGAAGAGAAAGACTAGGCATCGATCGGGTGCTTAAGAAAGTGAATTGGAGCTGGTGGGTGGAGTGTCGACCAGCTGTCGGAATGTAACACATCATCTAGGTCGGTAGTGTGATGGTGAAAGGGGTGGTGTGATGGTGAAAGGGGTGGAGGGAGGGGACGAATGGTGATGTTGGTGGTAAGCAATAAGGAGAAGGAGGGTTGGATGAAATTTCGGGTGGTAGAAGTAGAAGTGGTAGTAGTAGTAGTAGTAGTAGAAGAAGAAATAGAAGTAGAAGTAGAAGTAGAAGTAGTAGTTTTAGTAGTAGTAGTAGTAGCAGTAACAGTAGCAGTATAGCAGTAGAAGTAGAAGTAGCAGTAGGAGTAGAAGTAGCAGTAGGAGTAGAAATAGAAATAGAAATAGAAATGGAAGTAGAAGTAGAAGTAGAAATAGAAGTAGAAGTAGAAGTAGAATTATTAGTTGTAGTAGTAGTAGTAGTAGTAGTAGTAGTTGTAGTAGCAGTAGCAGTAGGCAGTAGAAGTAGAAGTAGAAGAAGAAGTAGAAGTAGAAGTAGTAGTAGTAGTAGTAGAAGTAGAAGTAGTAGAAGTAGAAATAGAAGTAGAAGTAGAAGTAGTAGTTTTAGTAGTAGTAGTAGTAGCAGTAACAGTAGCAGTATAGCAGTAGAAGTAGAAGTAGCAGTAGGAGTAGAAGTAGCAGTAGGAGTAGAAATAGAAATAGGAATAGAAATGGAAGTAGAAGTAGAAGTAGAAATAGAAGTAGAAGTAGAAGTAGAATTATTAGTTGTAGTAGTAGTAGTAGTAGTAGTAGTAGTAGTAGTAGTAGTAGTAGTTGTAGTAGCAGTAGCAGTAGGCAGTAGAAGTAGAAGTAGAAGAAGAAGTAGAAGTAGAAGTAGAAGTAGTAGTAATAGTAGTAGTAGTAGTAGTAGTAGTAGTAGTAGTAGTAGTAGTAGTAGTAGTAGTAATAGTAGTCAGATTATGCTGATGTTTGATGTTAATGATTGATGATGATAAGTGTGATTAATGATGATAGTGTGTAATAATAAATGTGACGGAATATAATTATCTAGATAGATGGCGCTATAGAAATGCCTATGATTATTATTATTATTATTGATGATTACTAGTGATGGTGTTGGCGACTGTTGCACCAACTTCCAGGTCGATGGCGGGATGGCTGAGGGGATTGAGGGGGCAGATGCATAGTGTGTGTGGTAGTGGTGGTGACGGTGACGGTGTTGAAGACTGTTGCATCGACGTGAGTTAGGACCAGTTAGCAGAGAGTTCAGCGGTTTGGTGTTTGTTGGATTAAGTTGATTTTAAGGATGATTATGGTAATGGTAAAATGATCTTTGAGATTTATAAGGGGTGTATTCATGTTAATGTAGTATTTGGAAAATACTAACAAGTAAGAGGTATGCAGACATAATGTTATATGTATAGATAAATATCGATCAATAACTGATTAATTATATCATGTATATGATATAGAGATATTAGGTAGACAGATAATTTATATGAGGATAAATCATGGGGAAATGGAGATCTTTGGAGGAATATTTAAGAACGTCAAACTTAAACTTGAAAATATTGTAAATAAGTTGAGACGTGTGCTTTTTTTTCGCAAAAAAAAAAGATTTGAAATAATTCATCAAACATTAATGGAATATATTGATAGATTTGACATGTCAATATCATGCCGTACAGGCTGTGCAAATTGTAAGCAAACGGTATTCATTCCTGCCATATTAATTCATTATATTTCATTCCATAATTGAAGGATAAAAGACTAAAGGTAATTTACTGGCTAATTCTATTATCTCAAATAAACTGTCATACTTCTGAACAGTTAAGTACCTTCGTATTTTCTTCTGTTTACAATACATAAGGACTGCGGACCCACCAAGTACCTAATTTCCTGAGATAATTAAATCATCCTATCGCTTTCTCTTTGCCCACAAAACTGGAAAGAAGAGTCAAAGTAGGAAAGACAGTATTGAAGTACGCATGGACGCTTGAGAAAATGAATAAAGTACACAGCGGAATTAATGGCGTAAACAAACGATTGAAGCTAAATGCACTGCAGTCAGAAACCATTTGCCGCATCGCATCGAAAGTATGGCATCATGGCGAAACATTGTTTGACATAAACCGCAGAGAAACGGTCATTGGCTGACGAAATAGCCAATCAGAATAAGCGAAGATTATATTTTGATAAGTTGGTCTGTCTCCCCGTTTGTGTTTTTATTTTCATGATATTGGAATATGGTTATTAATCTACAGGGTCATATATCCGCCTTACAAAGTGAACTCAGTGAAGTGACCAAAGTGAAATGCTTTTAGCCGTTAGATACAGGTTCATATCAGTACAGGATTATAGATTGGTTATTGTACTCCCTTCATTCTTCTTGCAAAAATGTATATCTTTGCATCTATCACGAATTCACGATAAAAAAAATTTGTAAGCGTTTATAACACTATTGGAATGTTATCGTTTGGGTTGAATGGTATGTGTCTTGAGGGGTCTTTTAATGTCCGCATTCCTCTATGTTATCTTCAGATAATGAATAATTATTATCTAATGAACAAATTTGTCGATTTTTTTAATACTAGTTTACTATCTTCTGTAGATAGCGGGTTATCTACAGAAGGAGTGTTGGCTCAGTCAGAAGAGCGTCCGCCTCACAACCGAGAGGTCGTGGGTTCGAACCCCGGCCGCGTCATACCAAACGACGTTAAAAGATGGGAGTTGTTGCTACCTTGTTTGGCGTTCAACAATAAGGGATAGAGCAACGTCGATCTGGCGCTGCTCAGTGGCTGCCGGGCTCACGATCAATTGGGCAAAAAGAATTTCCGTTTCGGTTTAATACAATTTGGAGTGGACTATTAGGCTATTATTATGTAATGGGTATACTGCCCAGTTCTTCTGGATTAAAAATAATTGGTGACTACTTATGGCCAGCTCTAAGTAGTTAATTTTGACCTTTCAGAGATAATTACTTATTATTGATATTGCTCAGTTATGAACAGCCATTCTAATAATTACTTACTATCTTCCTTAGATAACTGATTTATATGTTTCTCGTAAAAAAAACTAAAATAAAAGGTTAGATCAACTAACTGAAGGAGCACAATATCATTAGTGATTCAAAATAGACGCGTAACTATATTGAAACAATCATTGCTAATGTCTCTCTGCAAATGCATTGACAAAGGGACTTCTCGTCGTCGTTTATCTCCGGTGCATGGTGAAGGGCGAATTGATCGAAGGTAGAGAGAAGAAAACGAGCAGAACCACGGTGTAAGTCTAGCATGTAATCAGCCAGCATGCAAGCAATCGATTCATAGATTACAATGAACTCTAGTTTCATCGACCCACAGTCATGCCCTTAAACCAACTGGGTGGTGGGTCAATAGTAATATCTGCGAGGCGGGAGGCAGACTTGTTTGGATTGTTAAAAATCATATATGGGGGGTGTAATAAGGAGGGATGCAACCAACGAACTTCGTCTTCTTCTTCCAAGCCCAAGGGGGATCCCCAATCGAGTGTTCGGTGGAAGAGAAGGTAGCAAGCATGCGTAAACAACTTGACGACGGATGGGTAAGAGAGAGAAAAAAAGAAACAGGGTAACTGTCGCGATGAGGAGATTCACACCTTGGAGGCGAGAAATGAAGGAATTTAACAAAAAGCTAGAAAAGATGGGGTATAATTGAATCAGAAACCTGGTGGTTTGGTCGCACTTTCATTTCGACATGATGAGAAAAAGATGGCGGATAAAATAGCCATGCCGCGCCCTCCAGCCTACCAAAATATCAAATACAAAATGGCGCGGAAAACGAGGTTTCGCTAGACCTTCGGAAGAAAAAGGTCTGGGAGCCATTTTACAGAGCATTGACGAGGAAGGAGTGACATGTAACTCATTGATTGAAAGGAGAGGCAATAAAATTAATGTTTCCAATTCGCCACATCAGCGCTCTGAGATGCCCCCCTAGCTGCACTCTCCGTGAAACTTTGAAGAGCTAGCTAGCGTCGCGCGCTCGATGCTCTGTAATGTTACCACTTTCCCAAATCAAATAAACATCCTATTAGTGATATTGTTTTACAAGAACGGTTGCTTCACCTTCTCTCCTTTCAGAGCTCAAAAGAGAGGAGGAAAGAGGGGAAGGTTCGGCTCGTGGGAGTCCCAAGTAGCCCAATAAAGGGGAGAAGTTTCAGGGTACTAATCAAGTTAATACAATTAGATGGGTTATTGCCAACTCGTCACGGACTCGTCTTTCAGGACGCACGATGGAAGAGGCGATGGAAAACGACTAATGAAAAATCACGATTAAATTAATTTCCACTTGACGGGGGAACACAATATCTGCGAGGTTGGGTAATGCGGTCGGAGTATGTGGGTCGAGCCGGATAAGAGTCTATAGGATTGTCATTGGGCTACGATACATAGACAGAGGGCAGGGGTGACCATTCGAGCGAAGGTAATTGTTACAGCGATGGACAGACGTCCATGGTTATTATACTATTCAACGTTTAGATATTTATGACCCATAAGTGATCCATAAAAAGAATGAAGATTCATTGTAATGACTCTTAGAATCATCATACACCAACATACTCTATTAACAAAGTCAAGTTCCATAGAAAAAGAGAGCCAGCATCCGAAATATATCTCATAATTTTAATCAATTATTGATGTCATTACTATTAAACGAAAAGAGTATACATCAAAAATATATCCAAAGAGTCAAAACATTTCGGCGAATGAAATTAAAAATCAACCACCGGTTCTATTATCTAAAATCATTTTTGTTGTGGGGATGAACTGCATGGTAACACGTAATGTCGGAGCAAGTCCTTAATTATTACATCAGCCTATATAGGTAAAATCTGAGCAAACTAATACAAAAAGAAAAAGTCTCTTGCAAACTTGCTTATTGTTTTTAAAAAATTAAAAAATAAAACGTCAAAGAAGACTTCTCACCTCATTGTTTTTTTGCAATGAATAATGGTATCGAAAATAACAATAATATTGAAAGTTTACTTTAGATCAACCATGCCTTTTTCCATATTTTCAAAGGTATGAATTTGATTAGTAAACTTCATTCATACACATGAACATTTTGTTTCACGATACATATATATGTAAAACAAATGTTCACTTTAGAAGGTAGTGAATAGGCTCATTATAATAATAATAGGCATTTCTATAGCGCCGTCTATCTAGAAATTCTATTCCGAGGCGCATTTATTATTACCCCGGCTTTAGCCTAGCAGCCTAGCAGCCTAGCAGCCGTTTATACAGCGCTCCAGCATTTCAAGGAAATAATTCCTGCCAGGTACCCAATTACATCACCTGGGTTGAGTGTGGCAAGTGTAGATCAATTTCTTGCCAAAGGACATTCGTGCCGCGGTGGGTCTCGAACCGCGGACCTTGTGATCGACAGTACGGCGACGTATCCACTCGACCACAACACCTTTACTACGTATACTACCCGGTTGGTTTGTAGATTCTGTTTAATCAGACTGGTGTCAAATTTAGCTGATTTCCGCTTGCCAATTTGAGGATCGTGTTATTTCACGGATAAACACAAAAAATATAATATCAGGTCAAGTACACTTATTATGCTAATCCATGTTTAATTAACTCGAGAAGAAGGAAGGGAGATAATTAATTTTCGTACGTGAGGGGAATAATGAAACTCCACAACGTCAACCTTGCGGTTCACGACCGGAAATCTTGAAGATCGTTTTGTAGATATTGAATAAGCAAGCAGAAAGACAAAATTCATTTCTTTCGAGACTTGCAGGTATATTTCTTTTCCACCCTGAAACCATATCGAGCATGCATTGCACAACCCTCTGTTTGACTCCTCTTTGGCGAGGGATAAATAGTAGAGTGAGTTTGTTAGTAGATTGATAATTGTCTCGTGGCGATCATTGCTCTCTGCATGCACACGATTTACGCTTCTGGTGTCTAGGCAAATAATGGGGAAATCAAGTCCCTGTTCAACTTCTTTGTAACATCTTAATATCTTGTTATTTATTCAATAAACAGAGCGTGCAAACGCCCCGTAGAATTCGCTTTATCGACTCTTCAAAACCCTAGAAGAAAAACATCGAGAAGGCATCGATGCCTTTTCTTTATCTTCTTCCTCAGTCGAAGGCATCATTATTAATTTTCCTGCACTGTTGAGTCTTATTTCTCTTGTTGTTCGGCGCTGCGAGGGAGAGAAAGAGAGCAAGTAGTTTTCCTGTTGGAAGCGAAGTGCAAATAACCGTAGCCAGCGGGCGATGGATCCGATATTTTGTTTCAAACTTCGCAGGCATGATATGGCGCGCAAATATCGCTGGCGATGTCTTCATTAAATTCTCGCTATGGCGCGCTGTGGAATATTGATATTTGGACAGGAATACTTGTGCCCGCGGGCCATGAGTGCGTTCCGGGGGTAAAACTGGTTTTCGATCGCTCTCTTTCCCTGCCACCATACATGAAATATAGAAATACAATTGCTTGTTTGACCGTAGCATACATTCACTCGAACGGCTATAATGTGAGTTTTGATGTAGGAGTCAATATTGCACAATTACAACAAAATGTTCTGTATGCAAGATTTTCAATTTTTCAATTTCATATCAAAGCAAAAATCTTGATCTCCTGTTTATTATCTAGAACGTCAAAGTTTGATGAATGTGATCACTGGTAATATTTGTGTTTGAAAAATAATAAGTCGGGTTGTGAATGGAGTCTTTATTAATTAGGTATATTAATGTTTGTGGCAGCATGCCTTGGAGGTAGTTGAGATAAAACGCACACGTACTCAAACTGCTACCCCGGGTGATATGAGCGGGTGATATGAGCTGGCGATACCTTTCTCAATTCTATTTGCCAGGAAATAGCTTTGTGGCAGGATGATATAGTGAAAGACAGAGCATTATGAGTCCGAGCTACCACCGCTCCCCTCCCCCCCTCCGGGTGCGAATGTGCCCTTCCCGCCTGGCCTGAAATAGCTACAATTGCCCTCGATGTAGGCACCCCTGTTAACACTCATCGAAGATTTAATTAAAGATGGTTAGAGCACCGGTAATACAAGATCCCTCTATTGTTAGGAGGTAAAAGCATTATCAAAGGAATCCGACTAGAATTTGACAATCATTCCCGACAATATCAAGATGAGGAGATAAAAGAGAAGAAAAAAAAAAGAGCAGAAAAAAAAGAGCAGAAAAAAAGAGGGGCAAAAATCGTATGAAATTGATTTGAAAGAGAGTCGTCTGCATGGAATTCACCAGATTACTTCAGTTGACGAGGATACAAAAATAAGATATCAAGAGCAGTTCTGCGAAGATGAAGAAAATTGAAAGAGGGGAATGAGAATCGATTCATGTCAGTTGATTTTTGGAAATAATGGGACAATGTTACTGACTCTGACGTGCATTGATTATTGCAATTACAAATTAACAAAGAAGAAAGTCTTTTCTTGCATTTATGTTTTTCTTAATTTTATATAGGAAAACGAACTATCCCATTTCAATTGTAGAACGATACTTGGGGTTAAAAAAAAATCCTATCTATTTATGATGAAGGGTTTGTGAACAACGACGACACGTGTCATTGCACAATATTCACACATGGTACGAAAAGAGAAAATAAGTAAAAGAAAATGTAGGATATATTTATTGTGAAGAATGAAGAATGAAGGTTAATGAGAAAGTTAAATGGGATAAATATTGAAAAGTAGAGATATTAAGACACGTTGGAAAGTAAGGATGTATACATCATATATGGAGGTGGTGAGAAGATTGATCGTTAGGTATAACAAAGTAAGAAAAGCAGAGAACCGCGAATTATGGATTGAACAGTTACTAAATGAAACATAAATGCTTTCTGACAATTTATTGACAGATTTGGTAACACCAACTTCTATGGTCTTTGTGATGTGAAAAATACTGCTGTAAATTAGTTATGACAAACGGTTTAATAATACACACTGAACATGAAAAGAGAGATACGAAAATTAGAAATGATCTAAAATAAGAAAATATTTTGGAAATTAAATGTGAATAAGTTTCAGGTAAATCTTACCTTGTACTGAACGGCTTCGAGGTAGTCGGTGAAAGTTCGGAGGCCGGCATGTTCCCTACCAACCTAGAAAAAGGAACAATAAGAAATATTGTTCTGATGATAATATTGTCCTTCATAGATGAATGGGTTGGATCAGTATTAACTACTTTAAACATCCCCAATAACTTCTACTTTGTGATGTTTCCTTATCATGAGCAGTGAAATTAATATAGGACTATACATCACAAAATTATCTTGCTGTTTCAACGAGATAACGCGGAGAAACGATTCATATCTGGAATGGATATTTACTTATAGTCGAGAGAACGCAAGTATCGAAGAGTTCAGCTACCCAAGAAAATGTATAGATTTAAATGACTTGAGTCACCTAAATGAGCCAGTATCTAAATTTACAAAGGAATTGGTCAACCGATTTGATGGAGCATGTAGCAAAGCACGAACTGATGGCTGATGCTGGAAACCGAATAATTTTAGCTTCTAGAATTTCTCAGACAAAATTGATACATTTTATTTATTTTGATGGAGGTGCTATATACATGAATATGCCAAAGCAGTGTTTGAAAGTGAATGGTTTTGCTTAGGGTATGGTGAAGTAAGAGGTCAATAGCTGGCAATGACCGTCGCCTGGTTATCTTTGGAAAGTGTTTTAAACTATGTTGTGAATGCAGACATCATGTATGAGTCTTTTAATTCTTCGACTTCTTTATCTGCTTATTTCACAAGACAAAAGTCAATTTCTCTGCATTTTGCAAGTGAACTGATAAATATTGTGGAAGGGATAAAGGTCTGGGGGCTATCAATCTGGGGGCTGTTTCACAAAACTTGTCGTCAGTGATAAATGACAGATTTTGTTATAAGCTACTGAAATCCTTGCTTCTGATTGGTTATCAGCAGAGTTGTCACTGATTTTTGTCATTTGTCATTGAAAAAGGCTTTGTGAAACGCCCTCCTGAAGGTCATGGAGCTGATGAGCCTTTGGGATCATCTACAAAGAAGTCGGTACCATGATTCATCCTGTATGTATGACTGTCATTTCGGAGCACGCAAACACACAACAAAAACCTGTGAATTGGAAATGAAACCAAGGATATCTAATGATGACTCCAAATATGTCTAGATTGGAAGATGAACCATTCAGTCACCCTTATACTTAATAAGGTGATCAATATATCTCATCTTCGCACCGGACCTGTAATCGCTATTGTTTCTCGGTCGGAGGGGTCGTCCGGAGAGAGAAAAGAAGAGTAAGATTAAGACAAAGACTTCGTCATCATCGGAACGGTCTAAAGGTGACGGAGACGATGTCGATTGACGAGGATCGTGGTAATGAGACGAAGACAGCCGGAGGTCGTTACAGATAGGAAAGGGCAGAAACATGACGGGTCAGCGGCGTCGCTTTGCTCGATGCCGAGATGAAAGAAGCCGAACGGAGCAAACGGGAACGAGAGGAAACAAACTCTAAATGAGCAGATAGTGAAGGCGAGTCGAAATGATGGGTGAGGCCTTTGATAGGGTTAGGACGGCGAGCGGGTTTCAGGGGCGTCACTTGATTTTGAAGGGGGCGTCGAAACAAATTTGCAAACAAGTAGGTTGGGGAAAATGCCAACAAGCGTAATTATGTTGATCCCCCATACAAAAAGGTCATTGACTGTTGGGATGTGTCAACCAGCAATATAAATTCCCAATTTGCCGACAGAAAACTCATTAAATGAGGGGGGGGGGGGTCACAAACCCCTCTATCCCTTTTGGCTACGCCCCATGAGGATGATGAAGTCAAGACGGTGCCGATCATTCAGACCAATATGATGCAATAAATGAGTTCAAATGTGATTTGAGGGGAGTGTTTCTAACAGGTTAATCGCAACCTCTGTGTCTTGAGGTATAGAAGCTGAATCACACAGGTTATTGGTATTTTTGTTATTATGAAGTTTGCGGTCGAGAAACTTTGATGTTTGGCGATTTGGAAAGTGTTCGCTTATGGGGTAGGACTATGATACAATGATGACGTCATGATGACATATCGTTGATGTTGACAACCGATTTATATGTGAAGTGATTTATCTATGACTCCATGCTTTGACCCTATACCCGACACACGCTGTACTGTTCCTTTGTTTAATCCCTGCTTGGAGTGGATAATGGACACCAAGGCAAAATTTCTTCTCAACATTCATCAATCGAACAAAGATGTGAACAAAGATGTAAGCAAATTTCTTGAATTTAGGTCGTGTAAGATCAGGGGGGTTTTCACAAAGATCCTAAGTTGAACTTATCTGTAAGTTGGACTTAACAATTATGGAAAGCCGTTAGCATCATTGAAAATATTTCGTAAAAGTTATTTCAAAATGCATAAAATGTTGATTCAAATAATTCATATTTTCTATTACCAAGGAGATGTTACGTCCTTGATGTGAAATTTATGAAAAGTCTAAAATACTTTAATTTTTTCTTTTGGAAATATTTCATTATAAGGCTACAAATGGCTCTCCATAATTTTTAAGTCCAACTTACAGATAAGTTCAACTTAGGATCTTTGTGAAACACCCCCCTGCATGGACATGAAAATAGTTCACAATTTTGATAAAACATGAGCAAACACATGTGTGATAAGACCCACATCCACCACCACAAACACACACACATAATTTTCGAAACAAAGTTTTGAGGTTTCCATATTTTCTTCTCATGAAGAGTATTTCCTGAAACCACAAGTCGAATTTAAGCCAATCAACGCCGGCCCCCCATCTTGTATAACTTCCAGAATATCAATAACAAAATAAGTCATCATGACAAAGGACAGAATGACGTAAAGAAATGAAACATTTATGCTGTACATTGGCTAAAAAGAAAACATAAATTAACCGCAAAATGACCAAGCATTGGCGCCCCAATTAAACATTCAAGCGTTCTAATTTATCAGATAAATTTGTTGAAATCAATTCACATGCGAGGGTTGAGTAAAATTATCTCATTGCCTCTTTTTATAAAGCACACGTGCTGTCCAAGAAACATTTTCAAGATTATTCATGACTTGTTTAACTTCATTACAGTTTTCCTTTTTAAGGAGAAGCACCAATAATGTTTTCAGTAGTCAAGATACGTGTGGCTATGACATTTTGTTACAATAGTCCATTTAACCACTAACTCGTTTTACTGAAACCGCAGACATTTTCTTCATTTCTGTCTATAATAGAGGAAATTTAGCTCGGCAAGGAGCTTTTATTTTCGACGGACGAGGGTCAGGGATTAATGTGACACGCTTATGGATACCAATAGCCAGGGGCGGGGCGACTGACTTGAAAATTAGGCGTTCCTTCGGCTTCTACCAATGTTGTTAGGAGCTCAATGGAATGATTTGTTCAGTCGGTGATTCATTAAGAAATGAAAGATGATTCTAGAGTCCTCCACGTGTTGGAGCGTTGAACGATAATTTCTGCATCCCGACGAATACAAAACTGAGAGCAATGCAGCGATGAAATGATGGGACTTTATTGGATTTTGTGGATCTGTGGTGAGCCGATTTTTAGCTCCCTATCATCATCTTCTCCTCTATCGAAGTAAATTTCAACTTTAAGTTATTACCTTTCGGCATCTAACAATAACAATGAACACCCCCTCCGGCTATGGATGAACTTTTGTCACTTGAAAGGTTCGGACAAGTTAAATAATTGTCAACCTTTGATGGAAAAAGAAATTGAGAATGTTTTATATATTATATAGAAGACGCCTGTCTTTGATATCTTGATTATCTTTTATCAATGTACTTTTCCTCTCACGCTCTGTCATCATACACTTTAGTTCGCATTGTACGTGTCAGACCCTGTTTATTAAGGTATATTCTGTTTTTTTGAGTAAACCTATATTCTATTTTTGAGTAAGCTTATATTACTTTAAATTGTGTAACCCCTATTTAAATTGTACCTTTAAACTATGTTTCTATTAAGACCACCTAGCTGGTATATGCCACTGGTGAAGGGAACAAAGAGACCCCTATTCTATAGGCCTTGTTTATGTTTTAAACCCAGACCACTTCCTTTATTCGTAGAGTACATAATTCATGAATGACCAGTGGATACATTTGCTGGTACCCCTTTGTCTTAGGGATAGGGAATAGTGGGGTTGTTTGCCTGGTTTGGGAGGAAGATTGGCTTTCTCGTTGAGAGCAAGTTTAGACTTCAAGGCAGATAGACGTGTGATGTAACTTCCCCCAGAAGTTACTATGTCTCAGCTTTTTAAGACCTGCCTTGGTTTTGTTTCTTAACAGGTAAGCGAACACTCACCTTCCTAAAAGTATATTCATGTCTTATTCTTAACTAGTAAATTATAGAGATATCACAAGTTCCTCATACAATTTGAATTAATTGTATGATATTGTTTAGTGTGATTCTCCTTGCGTTGGAAACTCATTGTATTATATTTTAATGTGTTTATCCATTGACCTTTGATACAAGATGGTTGTGACTGTGTATGGATTAAGATACTACTTTTCACAAGCCAGACATATTTATAGTTATTTCAGTCATTGTAAAATACTTTTGATTAGATAGTTTAGTGATAGCCCAATAACTACTTGTAAGACGATAAATACTTTTGTTGAATTACTGTGTTCCATATAAAGAAGAATTCTTACTTGATTAAGTAAGAGAGCAAGTTTAGACTTCAAGGCAGATAGACGTGTGATGTAACTTCCCCCAGAAGTTACTATGTCTCAGCTTTTTAAGACCTGCCTTGGTTTTGTTTCTTAACAGCGTTCCACCATGGGTCCACCATGGTTCCAGTTCCATTTCCCTCGGGACAAGAGTTGGGACTGCTGTCGTTGTTCAGGCAACGCTCTCCGCCTGATCGATGTATTTAGTGCTTATTGACGAACGACTCGTGTTTTATCATTTGTACTTTATATGAACATCTATTCTTTTCTTCTATTCCTTGATGTATTTCTGCTGTACAGTGTAGTTTACTTTGTTCCTTTTCTATCATTATTGTACCTGTATACCACACAGTGTAAAGCTTTGCATGTAGCTGTTTTGTAATATTGTTTGTTTGAATTCAAGATGCCAGTTGTCACACTGGGAATTTATTATCGGTGTACCTTTGACACCGAATATTAATAAATACCTCTTTGGAATTATCATTGGCACAAAAATATATGTTTCAGACTTATGTATTTTAATGGATCTCCGTGTTAACTAATCTTAATTAATTGAACCGGCGCAGGCATAGGAAGCCTGTGTAACATACGTATCAAGATAATGCTTAGAAAGCGTATGCAAACTTATTTTGCACAACAATGCTTGATGTTACCGAAAGCTTTTATTTGATATCTAAGAATGGTCATCATAAGAAGATTATTTACCCTAAGAAGACACATCGATTTAATATCTGAATATTGCAAGGAAAAGGTAAGAATTTAATATGTTGTAGCCACTTGCGACCATATACAGAAAGATCAATAAATAATCTGAAAGACAATTTAGCAACATATCAATAATTAAAGAACGTGTCAATATCTAAGCCAATTCCATCGAAGGTGGATTATGGGAAACTTGAAAGCGCTCTCATGTTTGAATGGCAAACAGATTCAGACTAAAGCGAAGATATAAATGAACAGAAATGTAACTAGAAAGTAAAGTGAATAGAAACAGTTGCGGCTCGAAGATTTTGAAATAGCGGGAGCACCATAACATCCTTTTGCCTGCTATGAAAGATACCCCCCCCCCCAAAAAAAAGGGTGCGCCGCATAAAACCCTCAATTCTGCGTCATATGGGAGATCTCCCCCTCCCTCCCCTCCACTCCCTCTTCCATGCTAGATGAGTGACCAGGAGATACCAAACACAAAACGGAGGACTATAATTAAGAATAATAAAGATTATTATCCATACCTGTATGAAGAGAGCTATGATGGATATACCGTGTGGTTTGCCCATCGCCTCCTCCAGTGTGCTATACGTTGAGCTGTTCCAATGGATTAGATGCAGCTGAAAAGGAAATAACAGAAACACAATTTTAAATCACACTTGGATTCAAATAACACTTAATTTTACACAGCAAATATACCCTAAATTGAATTATTAACAAAAGGTCATTGCTGTCTACAACATATTGTTTACAAAATATATTGTATTCATACATATACATTCATTAAAATAAGAATATACAAAGTAATTCAATGCTACATTTCAAATAATGATGGAAAGGACTATACATAATATAAAATCTAAGACACATTTCAAGAGTAATAACTACTGGTTAAATGTATAAAAATTTATGTCTACTCACTTGAATACAACAGAACAAATTTATTGTCATTTTTAGTTTACTCTAACGCGATAATAGCTTCCCAAATCATTCATACTTTTCATATCAAGTTGTGCACCCAGATAATACGCTATTATGATATTCATATCATTAATTCATCTTGTTTTCTTGGTATAGTTTGATTTCATAAATTACGGGCATTATACAAAGATGATTGGTACTATAAAATCAAAGAATAGTGACGAATACAGACGTACACAAACTTTTCGCCTTGCACTCATCAGCGTTTACACAAGAATGAACCGAAAGCAGCAATCGATCAGAAAATCGAAAATCGTTCAACAGAATAATTAAATGAGATCATAATGAACGAAACAATAATATTTTTTGTTATATTATAGAAACAGAAGTTTTGTTCTTCTGAAATGTTTTCCTTTAAGCAAACAAACTACTGTATGGGCAAAATTACGCATCATCCGTGAATAATATCCACTGTGGACGTTTAGATGTATACTTTTATATGGATTTGTTCGAATGTGGACATCAAAACCTACACAGTCCATACGCTGTAAATGTGATAAACGTTTTCTATTCACTCTCAATTGGCAACCTTGTAAACATAATGAATTTAAATCGTTCTGCTAAATCGCCTGGATTTTAGTATCACTGTCAATTCTTCTCTGCGACAATAGACAAATCGGTTTTTGAATCGTGTTTTATATTGCTTGATGTGAGTTGCATGGTAGAATCATAATTGCTTCTATTCTTCTCAGAATTCTAACTGTGTAAGGGATATTGTCGCGGGGACAATGGGGATAACCCGATGAAAATCGTGGTTGAATATGATAATAATTGATGCAGAATTACCCCTGTAGAGTTGGCTATTCCGGTTTGTTCTTTTATACGACATAAATCTGTATTAGACCCAGCCTCTAGTTGATTTTTTATTTTAATAGCTAGACCTATCTCCCATCTCTCCTCCACGGTTATCGATTTACTTCCGGTGCGCTGTCATAATTTTCTGCTCTATACAAAAGAGAGAAGAGACGAGGTCTATGATGAATGGCTCATCCGTAGGAACACCCAGTCTATTGAGCAACCAATATAATCAGGAGGAAATTACAGATTATTGAGCTATAGTTGGGGAGATTTCATTTTTCTTTTCTCCTCCACATCAAGGAAAATTAAATGATGAATGCTTTATACTGTCAATCAAGAAGAGAAACAAAATAGCTGAACGCGAAACGCGAACCAACGCTGATACAAGCCATTCCTTTTTATTTTCATCTTTTCTCTCTGCTGCCGTCCTTTCAACAATGATATCGATGATTTTCAGTCAATATAGGAAGAGGATTTACCGTGTCAGACTTAATGTTTAGCTAAGCAAGAAGAAACCCAAGGCCGGATCTACAGCGTAATAGCTGTAATTATCAGTGGATTCGTCGGAGCATTAGGCACAGATCCTGTTGATACCGGGAGATGGGAGCTAACTATTACCCATCGCAGGAACCTAGAGAGAGAGAAGGCTGATAGAATCTAAAGATAGGCAGACGCCACCAGAGTGCTCATTTATTGCCGATACCAAATCAAAATTAATCAAGAAGAGACGATAAAACTAAGTTAGGATGATTTTAGGTCATCAGAAGCAGCCTTAAAAGAAGCCATCTCTTTCTTAAATGGTTTTTTATTTCGCAATATTAGTACAGAGTGCGGTTGCGGGATAATACCCATAAAAGAGATTATAAAAGTGCAGTTGAAATGAGATTTGAATTTCTAAATTAAAGGCATCGATTCTTGGCTATGAAAGGCTTTCATCGAAGCTTGTTTAATAGGACAAAGGATATAAATTCAATAAAATCAAATATAAAAAAGTAATCGACAAATATTATCATGCGTTGCTATTCATAAACACGTAATAAAGCTGTTTGAATGAAGTATTACGAATACTTGATTGATGTTTCGTTTTGTAGGTATTTCTGCAAATGGGAGCCTAAAAATTGGAGACATCAAAATGACATCATCACGAAAGAGGCTAACATTGTTTGACTGACTAAAAGAAGATAAAGAGTTAAAATGACTAAATTCAAATTACAAGTCTATAATGAATTTCATCCTCAGCACCCCCCCCCCCCCCCCCCCCCATCCGATAAAAGTTTAAACCCTCGGAAAAGTTTGAATATCCTTGTGTTGAGATCTTTTAGACTTCATAACAAACAATCTTTCAATTGCCATTTAATCGCAAGTAGAATAAGCCCCATCTTAAGATTCTGCCATTTTTTGTATTGTCTTCCATAGTCGTTAATCGTAGATATATAAAAATGTGCACAGTCGCAATGATAAAAATAGATAATAATAATAATAATAACGTTTTATTTACCCAGGGTAGCCCTGCATAACATAATAATGTTACTATTACCCTTCTCCAATCTAATATGCTGAGCGCCTAGCTAGAAGGCAGAATGTTCCATTGTTATAAGTCTTTGGTATGACTCGGCCGGGGATCGAACCCACGACCTCCCGTTCATGAGGCGGGCGCTCTAACCATTGAGCCACCATACCCGGTTATGACTGAATGACAGTAGAACTGGAAGAATGGAGGAGCAAAAGATGGGGAGTATGGAGAGTAAAGGCGAATGAAAAGATAAATAGATGCAGGGCAGAGAGAGCGAGAGATAGAAAGAGAGAGAGTTAGAGAGAGAGAGAGAGAGAGAGAGAGAGAGAGAGAGAGAGAGATAGAAAGAGGGGGAGAGAGAGAGAGAGAGAAAGAGAGAGGGAGGGAGGGGTGTAGGGAAAGTAAGCTAATGAAAGGGAAAGAAAGGAAGGGCGAGAGATCTGACTACATTGCATTTGAAAAAACCCGTTTAGATCTATATTTTTTTCTACAATTTAGTTGCTGATCTGCAATTAATAGATCTTGAATTTAACATTCAGGAAGTTTGATTATTCTTTATTATTTGACTCTTTTGATTATTGATTTAGATAATATTTGTTAAGAGAGTATGGTTTACTCAATAGAAGAGACCGAAGAGAAAGCATGTATTTCCTGTCTCTTTTTCCCTCTCGCTGTCTCCCTCCCCCATTTCCACAACTATTGTATGACATGACATGGCTGTCTTAACTGTATATTTCTCATGATGCTTGAAATGATGGAGTGAAAGTTTGATAACTAGCCATACTTCTCCCATTAGTTCCGCCGATTTGTGTACTTAATCAATTAGTCCCTCCAAATAAGACTTGTTACAATAGTTAGAAAGCTCGTATCCGCGCTAGCGAGTCGGAGGTGAATGGGTCGCCTGAAGGTACGGGCGGACAAACCCCTGATGAATCGATGGCTTCTCAGACTGGCGCCTTGCATCGGGGAAACAAATGATCATCAAACAGCGACCCTGATCACAACGATCAACCCACAAAATGTCTTACTCACACACATCGACACAATGACATTAAAGAAAAAAAAGAAGGAATGTTTTGTAAGGTGGAAATAACACCGGACAGAGATCGGAAGAGGAAAGAAAAACAGAGTGTCACAGACACGTTTGAGCATCACCCATCACTAACGGACTCCAGCGACAAGCTGGGTCGGAGTGCATCATAATTATAGATAGGGAGAAAAGGCCAGCATGAGACCAACATGATCAAACAATGATAGGGGGTCGAATAATGAGTCAGTCTTGCCGTTGATGATGTCATGAGAGTCAATTGGATAGCGAGAAATAAGCCACAAATGAGGCTTTGTTCAACTCATCATCAACGTAGACAAAAATTCGTCAACCCTTTCAAAAGATGGTTGTGAAGCTCATGCCAACCTTAAAATACTCCCATGGAAGAAAAAAACGTCTCATTTAGTACCATTTTATTGTTCTTTTTTAATTTGGTGGTGCATATTCTTCACTACAAACTTGACAAAACCGATACAATATATAAAGAGCTGGTCTGTAAATTATCCATAAATATATTCAAAAGGTTAACCTAAACTTATTCATATAAACGGAAACGTCATCCCTAATATAGATACATTTAATATCAAAACGAAATACAAAGTCTGGATTAAAATGATCGGCTAATAATCGACGGAGAATATGAAAATAATTTTACGTGGTTGTATAACAAAAAAAAATCGAGAGAACATTTATCTCAAAACGGTTGCCACGGGTGTTGATAATATTCTACGAAATATACTCCGAAAGATTGTAGGAAAAGCGAAAGCTAGGATATACTCTGAGAGAGAGAGAGAGAAAAAAATACTTCATTATTGAGAGCTACGTGTATACGTATGGGAAGGAGATGAACAAAAACGGTCCAATCACAAATTTGATTAAGAAAGGGAAAACAAAATTCTACACGCAAACCACTAAGCACTTGTTATGATTTGAAATATATTTGAATTTTAAAGAAAATCTCTTTCGATGAAATTGGAAATCATTCGACACATTCCGGGCGAGATTTTCAGTACTTCATGCAAGACAAAAGGTTATCATCTGGTTTCTTTTTACTTTAAAATCATCTTTTTTTTTTTAAACGCAAATTATTCAGCCCGGTCTTCCGTATACCGAAACAGGTTTCTAATTAGGAAATGAAAAATTGAATTAGACTCTTGTGATTATAAATCACACCCAAGTTTCTCATCTATGAATTATTCTACATCCAATCGCATTTGTCATTCAAACTATTTATTAATACGTAATTAATAGCGCCACAAGTCTGATTAAATTGACATAGCACTTTAAAGAGCGCCAACATCGACGAGTACAAACATTGGACTCCCTCTCTCCTCGATTAATTTTCACCTAATTTATAGAAATAGCCAATCGCTATACTGGCTTGTCATAATGCTGGTCTGGGTAATTGTGTTACGACTAAAAACACATTCAAGAGCAGGTCCTCAACCCGGGTTCTCAAGTTTGCTTTTTAAGAAATCATCAGCAAACACTAACCATTTTTGTTCATGATGAAACGATGCTTCTTTTTTTAAATAGATGTGTAAAATCCAACGACTTTTTCTGAGATAAACTACGCTGTTGATAAATGTACTTGTAAATGCGCATGTGTAAGTAAAAATGCACTCCCTTTGCCTCTGCCAGATCCTTCTCTATTAATCTCATAGTTTGCTATCTTTTTTATTTCTTTTCTTTTTCTGTTTCACTTTTTCTCCCCCCCCCCCTTATTTGCCCCATGACCCAACCCAAAGTCATGTCAGTCTCTTTGTAAAATCCAAGTTAACCTGCTGTTGCTGATGCGAAATTTGAACAAAAAATATATCATTCTAATCCAAATATTCCTCATGGCGAGGGATGAGAAGGATGAAGAAATTACGAGAAAAAACATCAACTACTGGTTTAACCCATAACCTACCGACACTGGATAGCTCTGGTATTAGAGCCTATGGAGATGAGAGAACTCAGGAGTCAATGGTTTCTATCTTTAAAAGGCTTTGAACACCTGAAGTGTCATCCAATCTGGCCATCTGTTGTGCGCTTTCTTGCAAAATCAGTCTCTAAACACGATCGCAATTACTTTCGAAAAATCAACTCACTTTTCAGATTATGTTCAGGATGTAATCATTATTAAAATATTTTCATCATGTTCGTACATTTCAATAGACGACGCACAAGATTGAAATTATATTAGGTTGATTTTTTCGAAAGTAGCTGCGTTCGTGTTCTTTGTACAGTAAAAATATATCTTTGTAATAATTCTTTAACAATTTCTCAGAGATGGTGGCTACGTTCAGCACAATGTATAAAACAAAAGGTACAATATGAAACGTGTTAATAGTATTAACATTTGAAGAATGGGGGAGGGCGTGAAGAAATAGATTTGAGAAGAAAGCATAATACTTAACTTCCTTAACTTCGAAGTAAAAATACATTTATGAACGAAACAAAAAATAGAATGAAGATTAATGGATACCTATTGAAAACATAATGCAAGAAAATGATGAAAATAATGGCTTCCAAGAAGACGATGTGGGGACAAAATTACACGATTGCAGTGACTAAAAAAAAAAAGTAACTTTACAAGCAATTTCAATCCCATAGAATTGAGGCTATTGTTGAGATTATGTAATGTGGCATGGTTATGATTGAAATTCACCAAAAAGCAGTTCTGACGGCGTGGAACGGTGAATTGGTTACAAAACTCTAGGCATTATTCAAACTCAATCGAGTAGACACTTTTCGTCATATTAATTTCACCTTTCTTACTCTCTTCTTGGGCCCTACATTTTATTGTATGTTTTTTGCTCCATCATTATAACATCTAACACAATAATCACACATCGTCATGTTAATACTGAAATAAAAGTGGTGGCGCTACAATGAATTGGAAGCAGTTCATACTCTACTTTGGTGGATTCGGATGAACTATCGTATGCTGATGATAAAATATTACAACGAGCTGATTCCAGATGAAAAATGATTCGATAGAGAGAGGTGGCGCTCTTTCGGTGTGAAATGCAGCGTCCCTTTGTATAACAGCTGAGAAACAGATGACAAATTTCAGTTTTTAAAAGCAAAGAATAATCAACAGAATGTTTATAAAAAGGTAGAAAAGAACAATAGTTTGATGAGGCGGAGAGGTAGGGTGGGTGACAGAGAGAGAGAGAGGGAGAGAGAGAGAGAGAGAGAGAGAGAGAGAGAGAGAGAGAGAGAGAGGGGGGGGGGGCAGACAGACAGAAAATGAGACATATTATATCATACAAGGTAGGGAGAAAGGAAGAAGACAAACATTGATGGAAATGGATCATGAGTGCGCATGAGGGAGAGGGATAGGGAGGGGGAGAGGGAGATAGAGAGAGAGAGAGAGAGAGAGAGAGAGAGAGAGAGAGAGAGAGAGGGGTAGAGAGAGAGAGAGAGAGAGAGAGAGGTAGAGAGAGAGAGAGAGAGAGAGAGGTAGAGAGAGAGAGAGAGAGAGAGAGAGAGAGAGAACAAAACAAAACATGAACAAGGAGGGGAAAGAGACGCATGAACTGCCTGCCTAGCGATATAACTTTAGCGAAAGGGGGCGCTAGACTACTTGCTGACTTGTTCATTCTCAGTGGAACTTATCTTTTATTGATAATATGTTTGGGTTTATTTCATAGTTCAATACCAGCATTTTTTAAAATCGGAAACGCTATTACCTTCAAGTCTTAAATTATCTTAAAACATCAGGCTGATAATTATCAAATCGAATAAACACCTTCCGTCGACAATGATAGGAGGGACAATGTAGGAATGGTCATTACATTGAAATATACAGCTTTATAGTTGTATACTTTGAAACCTGTCGAGATGATAGTCAAACAAATGTTTAAGTCTCATAGAGATACTTTGAAATACTTTGAAATTAAATCCGATGTGTTTCGTCAATAGTAATAAAAGGAGGAGGGACCGAAATGAAGGGAGTGTCATTGCATGACAGCATGCAGTAATGGAAACAGGATGATACATACTTTGAAACTACATGTAGTCACCTGAGTCACCAAACACCATGAAGATACTTAATATTGAAGTTATTTGGATATTGAATACATTTCATCGACAGTGGTAGGAAGGGAAAGGGGGGGGGGGGGGAATGGGGGCCATTACATTATAACAAACGATTTTATATTTCATACTTAAATACAAAATACAAAATAAGTTACTAAAATCATTAGTATCAAGAGGATCATTTCAGTTTTAAATAACAACCTCACATGTTTTGTTGATATTAATGAAAATTGTGGAGGTGGTCATGATAATACATAAAACCCAACGTAATGAAAAACGGGTTTAGATAGATATAGACGGATAGACATACATGCAGACATACATACATGCAGACAGACAGACATACAGACAGACAGACATACAGACAGACAGACAGACAGACAGACAGACAGACAGACAGACAGACATACAGGCAGAAAGGCAGACAGGCAGACAGACAAACAGACATACAGACAGACAGACAGACAGACAGACAGACAGACAGACAGACAGACAGGCAGAAAGGCAGACAGGCAGACAGACAAACAGACTGACATACAGACGGACAAATAGATAACTTACCTCCATAGGATAAGCCTTGAAGTTAACAGTATGTTCTGATCCTCTATCGTCTTTCTGTCCCCAGTGAAAAGCACAGGCAGCTAACTCGAACTTTGAATTCTGAGGTAGAGGTCCACCACTTAGAACTATCAAATTCACAATAATATCATTAAGAAACTCATCGTTAATATAAACATCAACAGATAATTATTGCTATCATATATTGCATTGCATCCCTATATTATGCGACCATGCCACCGAGGCAGGTTGATTTTTTTATGGACACACAAGTTAATGTTAAAGCCTGTCTGCACTAGTTTGGCCAGGAGGGATTAGACTTCCCTGCGTGGCCACTGACAGATGGTTATCTCATCAAATCAGCTCTCAACTAACATAAGAAAAAGGGGATCATGGGGGACCCACAGGTACCGCTAAGGCATTGTTGCTATATAGAGGGCGCAAGTAGATACAAGTTGTGCAGACCGGCTTTAAATGCTGTCTTCATTCGACTTTTTAATGTAATATTAAGCCTAAAAGCAATACACGCTGGCATGATATTTATCATGAAAGAACACAAACGTCAAACGCATCAGAATGATGTCTTAATTTTAAATAATTATGTAGCTTTACCGATTCATCATTGAAATAAGGTAAATCATTTTCCCTCCGGAAATCTATTACTTGATGAACTATCCCTTTGGACAGTCCGGACAACTACCCCTTCCTCCTATAGAGGGTAATTATTGTATTGGTAGTTGCCTGGATGAAGTTGTCCTGGTAGTTGCTTGGGTGATAGTGATCTGTAATAATCATCCTAATATTGAAATGTCTGGGAATAATATTGTCTGGACGCATCACTGTCCTATGTTGTAGTGGTTTGGGGTGGTTGTTGTCATGTGCTGTAGTGGTCCAGGTTGGTTGTTGTACGGATTAGTGGTCCGGGTGGATTTTTTCAGGAGTAGTGGTCCGGGAGGAGTCGCTTTCGGAGAGAATATGTCCGGGGTGGTTGTTGTCAGGAGTAGTGGTCCGGGAGGAGTTGCTCTCGGAGAGAAGATGTCCGGGGTGGTTGTTTTCAAGAGTAGTGGTCTGGGAGGAGTCGCTCTCGGAGAAAAGATGTCCGAGTTGGTTGTTGTCAAGAGGGGTGGTCCGGGTGGCTGTTGTCCTAGGTTGTAGTGGTCCAGAGTTGTTGTTGTAAGGATTAGTGATCCGGGTGGATGTTTTCAGGAGTAGTGGTCCGGGAGGAGTCGCTTTCGGAGAGAAGATGTCCGGGTGGTTGTTTTCAGGAGTGGTGGTCCGGGTGGTTGTTGTCCTAGGTTTTAGCTGTCCGGGCTGGTTGTTTTCAGGACTTGTGGTCCGGGAGGAGTCGCTTTTGGAGAGAAGATGTCCGGGGTGGTTGTTGTCAAGAGTGGTGGTCCGGGAGGAGGCGCTCTCAGAGAGTAGATGTCCGGGGATCAGTTATCGGAGGGTAGTAGCCCAAGGGGTAGATATCCCAGAATCTTACCTGACTTGGGCACGGGATCTAAGCTCGTATCTCGTAAGCCTGACATCCCGACATCTAAAATAAGAAAGATAATTTATTATCACGAAACAGTACATTTAATATGTTAATCATTGTGCTCACATTGTAATGTTATTGTTTCATATTTACTATAATGTTAATAACAAAATAGTCTATCAGAATTCAGTTTTCTTTGGAATATTTTGTTGTATGCTAATCAAACACGGTGACTTTGATTAGTTTGTTCTTTTGTTGTTTTGTTTTGTTATACCCCGCATAATCAACAACAATAAATAAGGAGAGCCATTGTTGAATGAGCGTTTTACATTTTGCTTATCTTCAGGCATTCACTGATTTGCCCATTAAATTTTGTTCTTATATACTCATAGATCATGTTTTGAGTTTGTGCAATTTCATTCATGTTTTCCTTTCCTGTATATCAAATTTGGACTAAAGGAAGATGATTGTATGAAATAGTATAAACAGTTTTTGTGTATATTTACACAGTCATAATGAAGCAATATTAGCAGATCGAATACTTCAATCTCCATTGATACCCTTTCCTTCACAACCATTCTCTACAAATCAATATTCATCCTTACAATGCTAATCATGTTCTAGTAATCAAATGTAATAATTTATATTAACATTTTATTTACCTGGTTTGTACTTGAAGATGATTTGTATACCGGTGCCGGTATTGATGAGATCGCAGTCCCTACATAGGGCGTAGTTGACTTCCAAGGGGGGTTGGTTGAGCCCCTCTCTGTACACAGCCTCGCGAGAGTTGATGTCGATCGGGGACTGACAGTCGCCATTCGCCTCTTGGAAATGAATCCCCCACTCGGCCGTGCCTGGACAGGGGAGGAGGAGAGATACCTTGTGAAAACGACCCCTCGGAGAGGAGGAGATGGGATTAGGATTGCACTTTATCACTGAAATGGTACTTAGACCGTATTCTTGGGAAAAGAAAGTGGGAGGAGGGAGAGACAGAGAAAGAGAGAAAGAGAGAAAGAGAGAGGGAGGGAGGGAGGGAGAGAGAGAGAGAGAGAGAGAGAGAGAGGAAGGGATGGAGAGAGAGAGAGAGAGAGAGAGAGAGAGAGAGAGAGAGAGAGCGGGAGAGAGAGAGTAAGAAAGTTTGGAGATATGAAGAGAGGATGAGATCGAGTGGGAATAGGGAAGTCAGAGTCGTGGTTGAACCAACCAAATGTTCGACCCAAACGAAATCGACCCTCTACCCAATACTATACCGAACCCTAATCCTAAACCTAAAACACTGCAACACTTACCCTAACCATAAACTTTTGAAGAAATATAGCCCGGAGCAAATATCGGATCACCTCTGTCAATGAGACATTTTCTAATGTAATCCCATAAAAAGCAACGTACACTCATTTGTTTCCATACGATTTAAATATTGTAATTCATTTGCTAACTTAACATTTTCATTAACAGTGATTGAAGATTACTGAAATATGCCAACAAATTAAATGCAGATATACTAACCTCGACTGTGTGTTTAACGCTTCGTCTATATATTCGAAGTTTCAAGATGCAATAAACAATCTTTAATAGAAGAAGTACGTTTAGAGAGTTGCATTTGGGATTTCCTTTTCTTGGATTTCAAACTTGTCGAACTTGTGCTGGGGTCTAAAAGTGGTAATGGAAAAGCGGATATGGCCGCTGTATCTACTTTATATCATTCATTACGAATTGATCGACTTATCCCTTCTCAAGACCTACGGATTCGTTATCTTTGATTTATAGCAAAGTGCACGGAAAGGGCTCAACATCTTACGAACTTGAACTTCAACTTCAGATGAAGGGAGACGAATGTGTGTCGACAAGGTCGGACATAGTGCAACCCCGAAAGACTTTCATCCTTCACTTTCACTTCACGAGACAACCTTAGCCTCCATTATTATCCATGTCACGGGTTTAGTTTCATCAGCGTTTCTGATATTTTTCCTCCAAAACCACGCAAAAGAAGAACTACATTGTGGTCATTTCCTGCCGCGCAATTACGGTTATTGATTGCCGCTAAACGGAGGACGGCTGAAACATTTAGGCGAATGAAAAAGCGTTTAAACCTATGTCCGGAGCGGTGAGTGTCTATATGCTTTGAGCTGTGATAGTATATCTATTGATCCATTATGAAACATGAGTGATGGCTCGGAGCAAGTCACATCTTATTTATCAAGGATGTTGCTCCTGTTCACATTTTCTCCCGGGCCGACACAAGAAGCATCTCCAAAATGGCGTCGATCCCATTGTAAATGGTAAATTGTTTGTCAGCCAACGGGCGTCAAGGATATAAATACAAAGTCTAATATATTTTGTTTGAGGCAGCATTTCAGAGTAAACAGTTTACTTTACTTCGGGTTTAAACTAGATATACACCTTAAAGATAACATTTTGGCTCTTTAATATTCCATGCTACCATATGCGTGGTAAGCCAAATCAAGATAGCTACCACGGATGGGCAGTTATTATCAATTAACATGTTAAAACAATGGTTTTATGGTAAAAGCCTTATAGAATAAAAGCTCTTGAAAGACAAGAGGAGGAAAAAAGTGCAATCAAACTAGGCAACTGAACTTAAATTATTCATAATATTTTTGTCAATGTTTACAATAAAAGAAGTCAATTCTATGCTCATTAGTAATATTTATCACTGTCATGTTCTACTAATACTGATAAATACAAGTTATCGCTGGAGGGTTCCGAAATTACAGACTTAACAGAACAAGACAACAATAAAGAAAATTATTTAAGTGAACTAGTAAAGGTTAAAGTAACAGATACATTCGGTATGCTTGTAGAAGCCTTCATCAGGTGATGATAGGTTAGATAATTACAATAAGGTAATGATGATGATGATAAATTTATTATTTGATATGGTTTATTGTTGAAAACATTAAAGAAAGCAGCCATTTAACAAAATGATAATGCTGAAAGAAATTGAAGGATGATGGTGGTTATTGTAATGATGAATAGAACATGATTAGCATTGTAAGGATGAATATCAATTTGTAGAGAAGAAAAAAGGTTTTGAAGAAAATGGTAATGGAGATTGAAGCATTAAAATGAAATATTAAAGTTAAAATAACAGTTACATTGGGTACGCTTGTAGAAGCCTTCATCGGGTCATGGTGGGTTAGATAATCGAAATTAGGTAATGATAGTAAGAATGATTTTGTTTGATATGGTTTATTATTAAAAACATGAAAGATAGCAGCCATAATGCTGAAACGAATTGAACGATGAAAGGGGTGACGACGACGACGATGATGATGATGATGATGATGGTGATGTTGATGATGATGATGATGATGTTGATGATGATGATGATGATGTTGATGATGATGATGATGACAAATTGTGATAATAAAAAAGAAAGCAATACGGCAATGTATACACTAAAATTACAATAATTGATAATGATAGGATAATACTGATGGAGCTCCTTTGGCAGTGTCTAACGTTAATGATAAAAATATCAATATTATAACAGTAACCATTATGATCAGAATTATTATATTATTAACTAACTAGTATCAATAAAGACGACCATACAGACTTTAAAAAAAAAATTAGCCTTTATAATAAGCATCATCTATTCAATGTGCGAACAATGCACTGACATTACCTAATCCGTACACGATTTACATAGGAAATACAATGATATATTGAGTCGTCATTATAATATCAATTATACCAATACTAATGCCTTTAGTTAGTTTTAAAAAAAAACGTTTGTAATCGTAGTTCAACACTGATTTTGTGTTCAGTCTAAATTGGAATGTTCATGAATTTCGGTTTAATCCTTGGTATCTTATTTCGCATGTGAAATGGGCCCGTGTTCAATCAACTGTTAGTGCCCAAGGCCTGAAACTAGCTCACCTTGTGCGCCTGGGTGTATTGTTGCACGCCATTAGACCCTGGGGAAAATCACACACTAAAAAAAGTCCTCCATGCTTGGTGAATTAAGTGCATGTATTTCGTTTTTCTACACGCCAACGAGTCGCATCTTCATTTATGCGCATACGACAAAAAGCGATGAAAAGCGACTGCGGGCGTCGAACGCTGTTCGGATGCTAACAGATTATATTAAGTCAGTTTTGCTGAGCCGGGAGAGAGTCATTATGTAAACGGGATTGAGGTCGAACCCTGACCGTTTTAATCAATCAGCTCGGCGTTAAGATGACCGAAATTTCTGTTTCCAACCCTCGATATTCAATCCTGATTGCCAAGGTACGGCACACGGTTTTATTCAAGATCCAAGATTCTAGATTCATTTATCCTGAGATAACCAGTGCAACGAGATTCGTCTGATACCCCTCACCCTTATTGCCAGCATCGTCTTTCTTTAGTCATTCCCTTTTTTCTCCCTCTTTTGAAAATGCAAAAATATCCCAAAATCTTGTCATAAATCTAATATTATTATTCCCTTTCATTTCCCTTAATTGAGTTACTGGGGGTGACACATTCTAATAGGCTTGAATACCATTTTGTGTTTGTTAACGCCGAGCGAGATACTATAAATGACCATACAAAAGCATGACAAACCACTACCACTATTCAAGCAATATTTGCACAAAGATTTTCACGACATAATATGACATTATCGTTATTTTATGTACATGACTTGTATTTGAATTTTATATACATTTTTTCTTTTTTTAAAGATGCGACATCGTTCTGCGCTTGCCTTTGTGATCATTATCTTTCATTTATTCATGAACAGTTCAACCTTGTATCGATGTATCTATTGTCAGAAGTGAGTGGCTTCTCTCAGCGACAGGGTGTGTTCTCACTGACACGCTTTCATTGGTTATAAAATGTGCGACGCCAAACCTTAAAGGGCAATCCAACCCTTGTAATAAGTTGATTTGTATGAAAGAAGAATCTTGAATCTTGAATCTTGAAAGATAACAATCATAAACAGAATCGGACCAATATCAAGGAAGTCATGAGTTTTTTAAATATAAGATCATAAGTCTATGCGAATCTCAAATTGGTAGTTTGGTCAGTACATTGTGACGTAGGACGTGGATAACTCTGCCATTTGCCGTGTACAAAAACATCAATAATTTTTGTTTTTCTCGAAAGTTCCTTCTCCCTTGGTGCACTACTCAAAATGATTTATAGATAGCACATTATTATACATGTAGGTCCTCTAAAAAATAGACCTTCCTGAGCCATGAATTTTTGAAAAATTTAAATTTACGTCATTTTGTTATGTTGCAACAGATGGAAAAGTAGTCCGGCACTACATCACATTGACATTACCGCTTCAGCCAATTTGAAGTGCCCATACGTATAGTGATTACAACTATCTTATATTTAGTCAGATTTCAGTGAAACTTTCGTCAGTTTGCTTCTCTGATTTGTCTGCTTTCTTTTAGATTAGTTGTCTATTTGGGTTGGATTTCCCTTTACAGATAACATTCAGTTCTGGTCATGAAAGCAATCGGAAAAGGTGATAATGAAGCAAATAAATATGGGTGTACATGTGAGGTTTTGGAATCATCACATTGATAGGAAATTGCCTCAGTCTTGCTAAAAGTAATTATGCACTGTACACATACACGTAAATATGTATATGGGACTACACAAACATATGGCATGAAAGTTGTGGTCTAATACCTTTAGCTGTTATCAACATAAATCGAACATGAGGGCATTTGAGAAGCCATCCTTTTCAGGGGATATATTTCTACAGGGGCGTACGCAGGGGGGGGGGTTGGTATTTTTATGTGTGTAAACTCCCCCTAAAAAAAACTAAAACCCCCCCTTTGGTTATTTTTTATTTTTTATTTTATTTTTTTAATTTAAAAAAAAAAAAAAAACGTAAGGTGACCTTACCCCCCCCCCCCCCCACCCAACGAAGAAAAAAAAAAAAATTTCGGGAGCAAAATATTTTGGGCCAGATTTTAAATCCCCCCCCCCCCCTTGAAAAAATCCTGCGTACGCCCCTGTATTTCTATGATACTCTTCCAGACTAACATTAACAACATAATAAGAAAAGCTCACAAAGTATTTTTCGCCTTTCCCAGAACTCGACCTTCTCTTAACGCTAATTATGACTTCAGCACGTCATTACCGGCTATCTGAGCCCGTAGAGTTTAATGAAGGAGCATTGTTTGGCCGTGTGCAAGGCCTTTCTGATCATTTTTGCATTTTCGTGATTAAAAAGCAGGAGAGTCAGGAAACCATGGAGGATGCTTAGCGACGATAAACAAATACTGGATCCACTAATGGCAATGCGATGGTGTGCGTACGTGTGTTTGTGTGTGTGTGTGTGTGTGTGAGAGAGAGAGAGAGAGAGAGAGAGAGAGAGAGAATGAGTGGCAGAGAGAAGGAAATATAGCAATAAAGGCAGAAAGAGGGAAGGAGAAATGGGGAAGAAAGAGACGGAGAATAGAAAGAAGGAGATGGAGAGAGTTGATAGGGTAATGTTAGAATTACAGAGAATTTGAGAGGAATACAGGGAGAACGGGGGGAAGGAAGGAGATATAGTTCGTTGTCTCCATGTCATTGCAGTGATTAGAGATCCGTAGATGTTATGGTTACCGTGGCAACTGCAATTAACGACTACAGTAATTGCCCTCACGGTTTCGTTTCCTGTTTTAGCTCGTTAAGAAATTGTTTTTTTCAGCATTGTTAGACAGACATGCCACATTCAGTAAGGTTTTAAAAGGCTCAAGAAGCGATTCATTTCAGTACAGATAGAGATAAAAATACCAGTCGTAAAAGTAATGAAATATTTCACCAAAATCGGAAATTTTGCCAATCTCCCCCGATTCATTCAACACGTCAACATCTCCTTCGTACAATGAAGTATACAAAACCGAGATTGATTATGAGTAACAATAATAATAATAATTCTCAGTTTTTATATAGCGCTTATTACAATCACTAAGCGCATATTGTCAACATTTATAACTAGGGTTTACGTGTAAAATAACTTGATGTGACATGTTTGGGAGGGCACTACACAAAAAGATATTACAAAATATTTCCATTACAGTTTAAAAAACAACACAGAGCTATTCAAAAGATGGGTATAAAATACAGGGAAATGGGAAATAATAATACACGATTACTGTCTTGATGGGGAAGGATTCATAGCCTATATCACAATACCGAAATTCGAATTAAAACTAGAAAACTTTTGTGTACGATAGTCTTACTACTAATGATCGAGCACTCGTAATCTCTCCCCCTAAACACCCTAATATCGGAAATTTACTTAATATAGCCAACGTATTGCGTGATGATTCATAGAACGTGTCCATGAGTGACTTTAATTAAGTATTAATTAAATGTTTGAATCCAAGCCATCTCTAATCCAATTTGTCAAGGATGTATAAACAATTTGATGCAACAAACAGGCTATAGTTAATGGGAAGTGATTTCAAGCAATACACTGTCTTGTATGGTTAATTTAACCCCGTCTGCTTTGTTGACACGCACATACAAGTCGATATCCTGGTTAATGCTAAAAGATTTAACGGAAACATAAATATTGATAATGCCGTAAGAGAAATCACATGCAGCGTAGAAGCATCTTCATTTTCCCTTTTTGATTCAGAGATATTACAGAAGATTTTAATTTTCGTAGATCAAACATTCAAGAACATTGTACATTGGAAATTTACATTTATAAATCCTTTTTGCAGTATTCTGCTCCAAAATTACAATCACAATGAAGCTTCTAACCTAAGTTATACCATCATGTGTTTGATTTAAAAAGTGTGACACCCAAAACTGGACAAAATGGTTATAATTTCACAATTTAATTCATTCTTTACTATACAATGTAGATTACATAATTAAAGATTGTGTAGGACCTCCACACATCAATTCTGTATACTCCATGAAACAAAAACGTAAACTAAAACTTTTTAAATTCATAAAACTAGATGCAATGGAAAACAAATGTCAAATTAAAGAATTCTCATCCTAAATTTGTTCTTGCCCCAAAAAGATCTCAAGTAATAACAAGTATTGATGAAATAAATCACAATCAATTAAACCGGAATTTGAAAATAAAAATCCTTTCTGGTGCGCGTTGCAATTAAACTGCTTTTTTCATACTTTTGCAAGTGTCTCATGTGTTAACACAATAAATTGGGGAATCAAAAGTATTTTTTTCCTAGCCCATGCAATCCTTTAAGCCGAATACCCAAGTTTGAAAGCCTCTATACCTTTATACGGATCCCCGCGCTGCCAGAGGTTTTTTGAAGCGTGGTGTGTGTTACCATGGTAACGTGAGGCAGCACAAGAGGAGTTGTGCAAGCTATAGAGAAATAGAGCTTTTGTCAGGTATATTTACCATCATCGTGATAACTCCATGCGATACTTTTATCTTCGTATTCCGTTGCCATCTTGAATATCTTCGGTAGATCGGAACTCCTTTTAACCCCCGCTGGTCAAGCTTGTACATGTAAAGGAGCAATGTTGTCCGCTTGTCTGTCTCCGATGATGTTGATGATAAAGCATTGACATTGATGCACAGCTCGACTTGACAGTATTGTCAGGTCGTATATTAAGCGAGTTTGTTGCACCTACATCATTTTAGTCGTATTAACGCGGTTCGCTCTGCGCATGCTCCGAGCCTAACGACGGAATATGGTGTTGTAGTAAGCTGGTGAGGTATATATCTATATGCGGTGGACTACTATAATAATGGAGATGGATTTTCCTGCCAGTCTGTGTGTGTTAGACGCTCACCATCTCCTCCCGCCTTCCCTCAAATTAATATCCACCTACCCGGGATCATAAACATGAGGGAATCATGCACAATGATGACGGGATGATTGCCGTGTATTAGCCGCGGTCATTAGGGGGAAGTCAGGCGGGCACTATCTGACAATTACGCATGCAGCCATAAAACACGAACATCCGCTCACTTTTAATTCGAAACCATGACAACGTGTAATATATTATTAAGCAACATCAACAGGTATTAATTCAGTAAGCAGCATGCATCACCTACCGTAGGACGATGCCATAGTTCGTATCTTCTGACTCGTCATATCGTTGCCAGCAATAATTATTCACTCCACTCCTGACTTCGTTGAGGTTGTAAGATACTAAGAAAGAGACCTATCCACTCTCCCGAACCAAAACGTGATCAGACAAGGAGCATACGCAATACTTTGAAGATTGTAATTTGATTTTCACAAGTCGCCCTATTTCGCTGCCTTGTGGTTAGTAGGCAACAAGGCCAAGAAGACGTTGACGGTGAGAGAAGATGGTGGCCGATGAAGAGAGAGATGGAGAGTAGAAAAATGCAAGGACGGTGGTCAGCGAGAATTAAACCTCGGGATAATCCTCTATCTCTTTGAGATGGAAGAGTAAACTACACGGAGCAGTTTCTTCATTCCCCCTCTTCAGAGCATATGAGAGCAAATGAGAACAAGTTAAAAAGAGATCAGAGTTCAGTGACAAATACCTTTCTTCCTCTCATACTGCCTCACATTAAACAAGAAAATGAATCGATAGATATGGAAAGGGCAGGGAGACAGAGAGACAGACAGAGCGACAGGCAGATAAAGAGAGACATAGAAAGAGAAAGGGAGAGAAAGAAACAGAAGCAGAATGCAAACGTTCTAGATTTGATTCAACTGGGCGTTTTCTCAAATGAAAAATATAACTTGCGCATGGCAATGCGATAAAAAAAAAATTAGAGCCAAAGATATTTAACTGCATTATACCAGTTTTTCGTCGCCTGCTATTCACCGAGGGAATAACGACAACATAATGCATTATTCCGCAACGATGAGAAACTGACGACGTCTCGACGTTGTCATGGAAACTCAATACCGCAAACCATAATAGGAATGGAAATAGGAATGTTTCAAATTGAGGGGAGAGAGAGAGAAAGAGATAGTATTTGCATTTGAGCCAAAAATACCGAATGCACAGAAAAGAGATTTGCACATATTCTCGCACATGGTAATTACGAACCCCCATTTCCTGAACCTAATAAGCCTCCTAACAAATCTATATGATGCATCATTCAAATAAAGTCACCACATTTATAATCTTCCAATCTAAAAAGCAATAATGTGAACACGGTGCTATGCTTTTCTTTACTATGATGCAAGTCATAAAGATTGCTGGAACGAAATCGAGTTTGATGTACGGCAGAGAGTATTTTTTCCTTCCTTATTAAAGGTATTATGAAATGGATAATATGCGTGAGTTAGACACGGACTCTTACCACAACCAAAGTAAAGTCAACAGGAAGCTGGAGGGTGGATAATAATTACAAAACATCTAAATGACAGTAAAATATTAATGTCTATTATTTTGTTAATAATTCTTTGATACCATGGTGACGATGGTCCTTTTGATAAATGACCATCATCCCAAAGTCCATAGATCGAGAGTCTATACTGACTAAGTGAGATCAAATTGATCATCCGGCCAGAAAATGCTAATGATAAGTCATTAGCATAGCATCGACCAGTCATTAGCATTTTAAAAAGACCTGTTACGCGTAAGTAAATGTCCCAGGCCACAACCACTCCGTTTGATTAGGAGTTACATCATTATTTTCTAATTCTTTACTATAGTTTTGATTATCGTGCCTATGATAATACGATATTGAATCTCACGACATTGAAGGAAACATATTTATCTTTTTGAAGTCGGATATTTTTTATTTTATTTTAGTACACAGCAAATAGGAGGGGACCTCGCAAGATACGTCACCGAGTTGCCAATTTTGATTCAAGTTGATCACAACTTTACACTTTATAACTATATTATTTTCTAATCGGTTTTTACTCAAAATTTCACCATCCCGTTCATCTCTTTTTCTGCGTCTATTAACACCAATTTACAATTTATTCATGTCCCTTTTAATTTTTTTAATTTTTTTTCGGTGTGTTTTTCGTAACTCAACAATGAAAGGTGGACTCCTTCAATTAGGCCTTTGTTGAATACTTTTAGATATAAGTTTTAATATGTCACATTCTCAAGAAACGGAAATCGGTACAAAGTCAATTTTTCACATACTTAGAAACAGTATAAATAATATACATGTATTATTAATATCAGGGTGGAGCTCTCCTTTAATATTTGATCTGAATCTAAAAACAAGCTTATTCCGCAAACAAAATCTCTGTGATGGTAGATTAGGCCTGTACGATTCATAACAATTTATACTATTATTTTGTCCTAAACATACATTATTAAAAAAACGGTTTAAATTTTACAAGTCAGGGCTTAGGCAGAAGGCGATGAAATCAGCAGTACAGCTGATCTTAAAGGTAATACAAAGTTTTCGTATAGGGTCATGAATTCGGTTCAAATAAACATATTGGAAGCATATGCGATTTCACAATATTCAATGATCGTTGTCGCGGTTGAAATCGAGTCTAATGAGATGACATTGAAAATAATAAACTCGTTATGTTGTATAGCTCCCTCTCAAGACTGATATTACTTTAGCTTTAAAACATTTTTTTTTTTTTACTACAATCGACCGATTTGCTATTCCCGATTAGAAATTATATATCAGAACTGCATATCCTGAGATTTTCATGGTTGCAGCTACCATGGAATGGCCTTAGGCGCTATTTGAAATATTTAAAATTTACCGGGAGCAACGGTAAATTTGTGATTATTCAATTTCCCGAAAGCAGTGTTTTAGGAGCTAAATTTTTCCAGTGTCAATAATACATCCACATGGGCATCCAAATATATCAAAATTTCAAAGAATTACTATCCATCCATTTTTCAAAATTACCCCAAACTTTGCATTACCTTTAAAAACTATAGAGAAATGTATAATACAGAACATAGAAAATATTATAGAAAAATTCTCGCCCTCTCGACATCTACCTCTCCACGCCCTTCCCCCTCCCCCTCTCTCTTTCTCTCTTTCTCTCTTTCTCTCTCTCTCTCTTTCTCTCTTTCTCTCTCTCTCTCTCTTTCTCTATCTCTCTCTCTCTCTCTCTCTGTTTGTGCCCCACATTCTCCCTTCCTCTCTCCTTCTCTCTCACCCTTTCCCCCACAGTACATGTTTTACTTTACATAAAAAACAGTTTCAGCTGATCTTAAAAACTATAAAAAAATGTATAATACAGAATACAGAAAAATACTCTACCTCTCGCCATCTACCTCTGTACACTCCTCCCCTCTCTCCCTCTCTCTCCCTGTCTCTCCCCTCTCTCTCTCTCTCTTTCTCTCGGTCTCTCTCTCTCTCTCATCCTCTCTCTCTCTCTCTCTGTTTATGCCCCGCCTTCCCTCCCCCTCTCCCCCACTTTTTCCTGCACCCACTCTCTCTGTCACCTTGTCTCTCACCTCTCTCTCTATCCCCACTTTATTTCTCCGTTTCATTGGGATCGAAACCAATTCGATTATCTTTCCTGAATACATATCCAAACATGAACCATTGTCCGTTAAAGGGGTTGGGTATCTTTGTCACAGATTCTAAACAACATCTTTGATTTAGCTCATGCTGCAATCATAATTGTAAACCTTTAGGTCAGTCAGGAATCCCATGACGTTTATAAGCCAATCGCCCGTCTGGTTATCAAGATATTTATGATTGGAATTCGAAATTTCTTAGGGGAAGGGGAAAAATGAGTATGGTAAAACCGGTCACTCAAAGAGTTTTAATTTTTTGAGTCACTTCATGGTCATTTTGAAGCGCCATTTTTTTAGGGCTTCAATATTACATCATATCACAGACGCTGATAATACGTAGGGCTATGCATCTCAAATTTGGCATTGTTAAACAATGCCTTTAATTAAAAAAAACAAGCAACGCTTTGCATCGCATACTCTCATCTGTTAAACATACCTTTTGACCATCGCGTTAACGGTTAGACTTCATGCACTGTAGGGATGATTTCGACCACTAGTTTTAGCTGGGTGTGGTTGAAACTATAAGTGAGCAAGCTCTCAGATACAGTAAATAATCAAGCTTATTGAGACATATCAGTAACATTGAGGAGATGCTGTTCAAATGGAAGTTAAAGCACTAAGGCCCGTGTTCACTAATTCCAGTTAAACCCACGCAAGGAGTAAAGACATGTTAAACAAAATGAAAACTTAAACGTCAGTCTCGAGTTTAGAACGCGCGTGAATACACTGTAGACCACTCCAGCAAAGCTTAGTAGTCAATGCCAAGGCGTATTGATACAGCCGGGTTTAAATTTCAGTACGGACACAATTTGGTCTAAACAATTTCAAATTGAATTAAATTCATTAATTCAAAATCAGGCAAGATCCATTTACACTGCTCACCAGCCACTCCCACAGACATTTCACAATGAGCACACACATACCAAGATTGAAAGAATGATAATGGGTTAGATCCTACCTCGATATGAGAAGGCCCCGATGGGAATCGAGCACAGGAGATCGTCAAAGGTATCCTCGTGTACCCATGGGATAAGCTTCTCCCGGGAGTCGCTCCGGCGGGTCAAAAGCTTGCCCCGGAGGTAGCGCTTCCGAAACTTCGTGAACTTGAGGATTGACATCACGCTCCTATTATTCTCCCTTAACACATATCCAAAACGGAGGTCATTGATCACGGAGAGAAAGGACATCAGATAGAGGTATCCATAGAGTCAATTAAGGGTCGAAGTAACAACACTCACCGGCCAAAATTCGAAATTTAAAATCCAACTACAAAATCCCCCCTCGTGCTTGTTACAAGCCCGTCATTCGATTTCTTTCTCCAAAGGCACTTTTTATGGATATGCAAATTCAAAAAATTCCTTTTAGCAAGTGCAAATCTGAACACAATGACAGTGGAATGCTTGCCAGACATAGCAGCACCGAATCAACATGCGAGCGACAACAAGAACAGAAATATCTAGATAGGAACAGGTGCTACTTGTATTATTTGTCCATTATTGTCTCTTTTTGTGTCATTGCCATGATTAAACTCATAATTGGGCCTACATATTAATGAGCCTGACAAGGTTCCTTAAATTTTGTGCATTTTATTTTCAATTTTGTATCACTTATATATCTGTATTCCTTTCATATAAATTGTATTACACTTTTTAAAAGCCAATTGATATCGGAATCCATGAAAATATCAGAACGATTTTTTACATTTTCTTTTATGACCAACTGATTTTTTAGAAATGCTCTAGCACAACAAGAGCAACTGCAAATATTCGAAATGTAAAATATTTGCTGATTATGTTCAGGCAAAAGATGGGAAACACCAGGACCATCGATTTGTAAAGGCCAGACCTTACCTGATAAAGATTAACTCTAAATTTAAAGATCTAGGAACTACATTCGTCAGTAAATGGAACCTATTAGGTAGCCTTTGATTCCCGGGATCTGCAAAGTGAGAATGGAGTAAAAAAAATTCTGGCTGGGTTGCGGATTTATTTAGCTATGAATAACTATATGAATAACTATGAATAAATAACTTTCTTTCAAAATCTGTAGGTAGCTCTATATTTATTTCATCCCTCCATCCCACTCTCCCCTCTCTCTCTCTCTCCCTCCCTCTCTCTTTCTCTAACTCCACCCCTGTCCCTCCATCTCTCCCTCCCCTCTCTCTCTCTCTCCCTCTCTCTCTCTCTCTCTCTCTCTCTCTCTCTCTCTCTTACCCCTATCCTATCCGCCTTCTCCCCATCTCTCTCTCTTTCTTATTTGTTCCGTGCGTTTAATATGCGCTTCATTCCATCAGTCTTACTTTTTCAATCATTTCTCTCTTTACATTTTTTCTTAAATGTCTCTCTTTTATCTCTCTCCCAGTTCCTTTCCTTTTACCTTTCTAATTGTCCTCATTAGCGGCACAAAATGTCACAATGGTGGGCGTTGTCATGGAAACAGGATATTTGTAAGCCGTCAGAATGATCGAGACAACATTCCGCTACGAGACATGCATGGAAATAAAACATTACAGGCAGGCGAGTACGCAGGGAGGGGGGGGGGGGGGTCGAACCCCCCTCAATTTGTTTTGTGTTTTGGAGACCCCCCCCCCCCCCTGAATACAAAAAATAACAAAATAACAAAATATCGATCGGTCAATTTTTCAAATTTTCGGGACAAAAAAAGAGAGGGGACGGAAATTTTCAGATTTTTTAAATGAGGTATGTAGGGACATATTTAGTAGGCCAAAGAAAGTTACTCTTGTTAACAGACTAAGAAAAATTCAGTATAAACTGCTTCTGTCGTGGAGCAATTTATACTAGAGAACACTTATTCAGATTCGGCTTTGTTGAAGATAACTTGTGCTCATTTTGTAAGCAAAATATTGAAACATATTTACACTTGTTCTGGGAGTTCAAAGGTTATGGCAGAATTTAATAGCTAAGTTTGAGCTAATGGAATTAAGGTATGTCAACTGGGTATATATTTTCTTCACCAATCGTACAATTTATGTAATGGATATGTTTTTAATTCATGTCAAGATGAAAAACAACTGTATTTTATTTCTAAGACTGATTTGTATTTTTTGGAATCAATACAAAAACTATTGGAAAAAAGGGTGTGTGTGTGTTTACCTATGTGTGCACTTATTGTTAATATACACAATTTAGCATACTCTCACTACAGTTTACACATTTCTAACTTCTTGAAACTTTTCTTATACACCTTAAATTATAGTTAACTAAAGTTATGAACAATATACAATATAATTCACATTTAAGAACATCCACTTTATGATTCTCAACAAAAATCAATGAATAATATCAAACTACATGTATATAGCAAGTTTACTGCGATTTTGTGACTTTCTCGCTTGAGTATTTTATATACATTAAAACTTTGTGCACACACATAGTGCACTGACTGCTGGATACACAGAAATGCAGCTTTTGCAATATTGAAACCTTTATCCCTCTTGGGCTTAACTATGTTACAAACTTCGAAGTGTGAAGACTGATAATACACGTATTAAACAATATTTTAACTCACCGATTTTTTTTGACCTCCTTGTTTCCACAACTTTTAGTAATTTTCGATCCAAACGGTATGAGAAACTTTTTGACAGTGAAACTTTCTTCTTCCTTACTGATGCAAGCAGAATGAGTGCTTGGCACATCATCATACTTCTCAGAATTAGTATAATTGGAATAATATTTGCATACATGCCCCGTGCAGAACCTGTGAGCTGACTGGGTGTGAATGACCAACCAGAGATTGACTCATCGTAAACAAAATGGTTGCTACGGCAGATAGTGTATCTGCTGACCAATAAACATTAATTATTCCTTTTTTGTGGAACTAATTCATGAATAATTCGTATTTGGCCCAATAGTCTTCAACTTAAAGATTTTGGGGGCCTTTTTAGTTTCATGCCGTTATACCGCTTATAAACAAAATTGCAAAGAAAGTATCACATGCATAGATTCACCATGCAGACAAAACAGCCAAATTACCAGACAGAGATGCAAGACTAATCTTGCTGAAAATACAACTTTTAAAACTCACTTTTAATCCAGTGGTATTCCACTTGATGACAGCTAACAAAACCAAATGTATTGCACGTGTATCAGCAATAGCAAGGCACAAAATGTGACTCTTTTAAATCTCTGCTCCAAAGATGATTGAAATTAAATCAGAGAATAGAACACTTTTCAGTTAACAAGTGGCATACAGTCATAGAGTGTGATAACTGTGTTAAAGTACAACCCGAATAGTAAATATCATCTGATGTAAGGGGCGGATCAAAGATTTTTGTTTCATTCTGAGGCATTTCTGAATGCGTAAACTGAACATTTATGTGAATATTTCTTTGCTTTTTTCCTGCATTACTCCGAAAGATCAATAAAAATGACAAGTTAAGCAATGGTTAACTTTCAACATCCGTGCAAAGGGGAAGACCCATCTCCATTTGTATGGGGAATGACTTGTTGGGTTAATTTTTTTACCAGCAGTAAAAAATAAAATGCAACTTTTTAAAACATTAAAATGGGAAATATTTATACTGCAAAAACAGTAAAATTTGGAAATACTTAGTGAATATATGTCGCTTGGGACAATACTTTAGTGTTTCCCCCCTTGACCACAACACTATTCATTACCCTTTGAGTCCAGAGGGTGCGATTCGTAAGTCGTAACAGCCACCACTGACCATTCAGAGACAAGAAAGAAACAAGACCCAGTGACATCGTGTCAACCAAAAGAATGTGCAACTAATCCTGACTATTAATCTTGTCTCCCCCTCTGTTTTCTTCTCTTTTTGACTCTCCCTCTAGTTCTATATCCTGCTATTTTTTTCGGAAGAAAAAAGAAAAGGGGCGTGCACCCCCCTAATTCCGCCCCTGGATGTACATGTAAATGACGGTTCATGTGATAAAATCCATGCAGTATCCAGTGGCGAAGCTATGAAGCCGGCGGGCTTTATTAAACAAATTAAGTGGCGAACAAAATAAGGGAGAAATAAATATCTAGAGAAAGGGGATACGCAATATGAAAAAATGATTTGAGACGACCCACTTCCATCCCCTTACTCCGTGCCTATGTACTCTCTCATTTTACCAACGGATATTCTGTTGCCGCCCCCCTTCCGCGACAGCAGTGCCCCCTCAATGACTAGACACACTCTACGCCACTACCAATGTATATGTTGTCATGGATACGCTCAGAGTAAAACATTCTGGGATCAATTTACTCTCTAACAACTTCTCAGGATGGGAAGATTTCAATTCGGTGACTATCATGATTTGTTTGTCCTCATCAAATACCATAGAAAGATGATTGAATTTCGACTTGATGATTGTATGACTTCGAATCGAGATTATTGAAGTGTACAGTACGTTTAGGCAATATAAACTTTATTTCGTGAATAAACTATAACTTTGCGTGAGCAAATTTTAATACAAAAGGGAATAAAGGTCATTATAACAGGATGTAGGTCTGTTTATTCTTCAGGATTGAAACCTTGAAATCAAGTCTTGGATACCCCTCCCACGTTTAAAACGGTTCTGTCAGAAAATTTGAAATCGTATAGGGTAATTACATTTTTTTTTAAAATGTAGTGTATTTCATTTAAATTTCCTTATTTCTTTGCTTGGGGGGGGGGGGGGGGGGGAGGGTTAAAGGAAATCTAAACCTAAAGAATAAGTGTAAGTATTCTGAAAAATGAGATGTATTCCTGCCCTTTGATGTACAATATTCCTTACGAAAATGTACAATATATATATAAATGAAGATATTCCTGGCATGATGTGATGCCTTTCAGCATGATATGGGCGCAGCCATTTTCTTGAAAATGTGACGTACTTGTTGAAGTTGTACATGTATCATGCACCAAGTTTTAGTTGGAAAGGATCTTTAAATCAATAACGAAACCTTTACTTTTCAATTAAAAAAAATAATAACTGAGATGATAGAAATTATACTAGGTGAAAGATAAATAATAGGGGTACAATAATTTATTGTAACAAAATTCATTTATAAATACTACACTATAGCAGTTGACAAATCTATTTCATTTATGAGAACCCTTCACCCCAGAAGAGAACTAACATATTTATGCAATTTGCGTTCTGGCAATTATAGTACAAAGGATACTAGCAGGTGAATGAAATGCTTCATCACCACACACGTCTGGGAAAGAAGCATCCATAAATTTTAATACATTACTTGATAAACGACTTCGCATAGTACGTCACAATATCAAGAAAATGGCGATGCCCATGTCGTGTTGAGAAACTGTACTTTATTTTTGCTTTATTCCTCTCTCATAAAATTTAGTGAGGAATCTTGTAGATGTATGGGCAATAATATAATAAATCTCTCGAAATAAGTAAAGTTATTACTTGGGGTTCGGTTTCCTTTAACATCTGTCGGCATATACCATGTAAAATATCACAGATTTTCAGCGCTGACTGGACAATGAAGGTCAGGCGCGCCGGAAGCAGTTTGGGATTGGGGGGGGGGGGGGCAAACATTCCAGGGGGCTCACTTTCCAGGGGCAGTGACGTAATGAGAAAAAAAGTTCGGAAGGGGGAGGGGGGGGGGGCAGACGAAAAATCTGCATCACCACCAGTCTTACACGTTACATGCAGGTCCCGCGGAACGTTTTTTCAAAGTGGAGTATTATCGATCAGGTAGAGCGTAAATTGGCGTGGGGTCCAGGGCATGAGCCTCGGCAGGGGGTCAAGGGGCTGAGCCCCCGGAAGCTCAGGGGTTTTAGGTATTTAATTACGGTTAGATGAGCATCCAGGGCCCCTCTATTAGGCAATTGACGTGTTCAAAGAGGGGGGGGGGGAGAGCCCCCAGAAGCTCAGAGGTTTTAATATTTAACTACGGTCAGATGAGCATCCATGGGCCGTCTTAGGGCCCTTGTTGTGGTCCAGGGGGCAGAGCCCCGGAAGCTCAGGGGTTTTAGGTATTTAATTACGGTCAGATGAGCATCCAGGGGCCCGCCTTAGGGCCCTAGGTGGGGTCCAGGGGGCAGAGCCCCCGGAAGCTCAGGGGTTTTAGGTATTTAATAACGGTCAGATGAGCATCCAGGGGCCCGCCTTAGGGCCCTTGGTGGGGTCCAGGGGGCAGAGCCCCGGAAGCTCAGGGGTTTTAGGTATTTAATTAAGGTCAGATGAGCATCCAGGGGGCCGCCTTAGGGCCCTTGGTGGGGTCCAGGGGGCAGAGCCCCCGGAAGCTCAGGGGTTTTAGGTATTTAATAACGGTCAGATGAGCATCGAGGGGCCCGCCTTAGGGCCCTTGGTGGGGTCCAGGGGGCAGAGCCCCCGGAAGCTCAGGGGTTTTAAGTATTTAATTAAGGTCAGATAAGCATCCAGGGGGCCGCCTTAGGACCCTTGGTGGGGTTCAGGGGGCAAAGCCCCGGAAGCTCAGGGGTTTGAGGTATTTAATAACGGTCAGATGAGCATCCAGGGGCCCGCCTTAGGGCCCTTGTGTGGGGTTCCAGGGGGCAGAGCTTCCGGAAGCTCAGGGGTTTTAGGTATTTAATTACGGTCAGATGAGCATCCAGGGGCCTGCCTTAGGTTCCTTGGTGGGGTCCGGGGGTGGAACCCCGTAAGCTCTGGGGTTTTAAGCATTTAATTACGGTCAGATGAGCATCCAGGGGGCCGCCTTAGGACCCTTGGTGGGGTTCAGGGGGCAAAGCCCCGGAAGCTCAGGGGTTTGAGGTATTTAATAACGGTCAGATGAGCATCCAGGGGCCCGCCTTAGGGCCCTTGGTGGGGTCCAGGGGGCAGAGCCCCCGGAAGCTCAGGGGTTTTAAGTATTTAATAACGGTCAGATGAGCATCGAGGGGCCCGCCTTAGGGCCCTTGGTGGGGTCCAGGGGGTAGAGCCCCCGGAAGCTCAGGGGTTTTAAGTATTTAATTAAGGTCAGATAAGCATCCAGGGGGCCGCCTTAGGACCCTTGGTGGGGTTCAGGGGGCAAAGCCCCGGAAGCTCAGGGGTTTGAGGTATTTAATAACGGTCAGATGAGCATCCAGGGGCCCGCCTTAGGGCCCTTGTGTGGGGTTCCAGGGGGCAGAGCTTCCGGAAGCTCAGGGGTTTTAGGTATTTAATTACGGTCAGATGAGCATCCAGGGGCCTGCCTTAGGTTCCTTGGTGGGGTCCGGGGGTGGAGCCCCCGTAAGCTCTGGGGTTTTAAGCATTTAATTACGGTCAGATGAGCATTTTTTATACCTTATTTGTGACATTGGCAGGTCACTTAAAATACCATATAGGTGGCATGCGCAATATTTATGAAATTTAATTCCTGTGAACTTTCCTTTTTCTTTGAATGGAATTGTATATGTGATTTAATTCAGGTTTTTATTATTGTTACGTTCTTTTGGATTAAAAATACAAACCATGTTTACTCCTCTACTGCTTTTTTTTTTTTTTGGGAGGGGGGGGGGGCGTTTTTGGGGGGCAAAAATGCGTTTTGCCCCCCCCCACTTTTTTTGACTTGGGGGGGGGGGGGGCAACTGCTCCCCCTGCCCCCCCCCCCCACTTCCGGCGCCTATGATGAAGGTCATCATTATGCACCCTATGTTCCTTATATTCTGACGCCTTATATGATAAAAATATACACTGTCTTGAGAGGTTCTGGACAAAACTATGGGCAAGATGAGACTCCAATAGTACTTTTTGCTGATTAGGGCACACCCCCGAAGCAAATTGTACTATTGGAGTCACCGAGGCCAATATTGTTGACCAGTTCTTCAAAAAGAAAGCATGGTATATTTGTTTTATATCCTGCATCAACAACAAAAATAAAAATAAAAAATCTAAAATTTTAAACATTACAAAAAATTGAATTCTATTAGTAAACAAATTAATTATCAAAATTTGCTTTCAATTCCCAATTTTTTTTTCTCCCGAATAGTACTTTTTAAAGCAACCTTAAAATGGTTGAAATATTTTTGGTCACGTGAAGAGCTCTCAACCAAACATGAAACAATTCATTTTTGATGCAGGATATAAATATCCATATTATTATTTTTGTTCTATTTTTGTGGAAAACATATATCGTCACAACTTTCCTCTTAAATCAAGCACAATTGCTCTCCTTAAGACATGAACTAAACTGATGTACCCAACAAGAGTTTAATAGGGGAAAACATGAAGAAGAACAAATTCAATAAGGGACGTAATGCCGAAATCCTTCACCTGCAGAAGCAGTCCCGATTGAGCTGTTTGCGAGGATGCATATCCTTTCTTGAGCATTGTAGCCGAAAGATACACAGTCACGGTTCAACATGCACCGAGAGGTACATCTTATAAGCGTTTGTGTTGTGACGTCATTGATGACAGATTCTGGAACCGGTACGCTGTTTTCCTGTTTCAATATGAACCGTTGTTGGTGCTGAGGAATCGAAAAATCTACAAAGAGACGGATTAAATTTGTATTAAAATCGAATGATAAGGACGAAGGGATTTGGATCGCAAAACATAATGTATAACTATACAGATTTGTTATCTTGTGCTTTCACTCAATGTTACTATTATGTATCCTCAACACCTGCCTCCACCGCGCGTGACGCCAGTGTCCTCTCAATGGCTGCACGACCCGAGCTACGAAAACGTGAAAATATTTATCATTTCACAATATCATTGCTCGTGTTCTAAACGTTCCCATTTCGTTGTCATTTTTGATGAAATGTTTTGATATTTTGTTGTTGAAATGCTCACGTCGAACTGAAATGCGTTTTTTATAATTATTATTAAACTGTATCATTTCTGTCTTTCACAATGGTGCAGTTGTACCTATTCAAAGAGGGACATGGAGATTTCAAAGCTGATTGCTTGAATTTCAAGGAGGGGGTGGCTTATGAAACGTTTGCTTGGACTTATATCATAAAAGAAGTTGACCACAACACACACTGTTGAGTACAAGGATCACGGGCACAGAGCTTTGTAAAAATATACAGAACGCTCATCCCCATTCAAAATGCGCTGATCGTGTGGCCCTCGATCCGCCCCTTAGATCTCTTGGATCTTTCTATACTAATTTTGCAATTTAAATTATTGATTACTTCCTATTGTAATTATCATTGGCCAAATATTTGAACAACATCGTATATTTAAGTTTTTTGTATAAGCTTAAGATCACAACTTATTTCCTTATATTAATGAGCTTTTACTGCTCTTTTACTCTACAATGCGAATGAACATGAATTGAATGAGTTGAAATTCTAATTGTAAAATTGCGATTTATGCGCAACAGTTTACCTCTTCTCTCGCAAATGTATCCTCGTCTTGTCGAGCATCCTGCAGCATTCCATTTGGTGTATTCATCAGCTTCCTGTATCTGTAGACACCCAGAACCAAAGCTAAGATCTCCTAAGTTAGAGTATACCAGAGGTTCTCCACTCATCCACCCCAATGCAGCCCGGTCACTGCCGGAAAGACGATGGGTTAAACCAATCCAGTACTCCCTACTATCTGTCATTAAATTGTATATGAAATAAATATATGAAACAAAACATTCTTGACTGCACGCCTTCTTGAATATTTTATGTACATTTATAAATACCACTTTTCAGTTACTCAGCGATATACTTTGGTAGAGCCCTTGGCATTAACCCTCATTACCAAGTCCATCGGAGAGGACTTAAAACCGTCAGTTCACTGGTTGCTTACTTTTATACAAGCATATAAATGCTTTCTTAGCAGTCAGGTAAGATAAACCATCATCCTTTTAACGGAAAACATTACGGTTACTTTTGTGATAACGGAGTTGCTGTAGTCCTACTTTATAAGGATTAGTAATAAAAATCAAAATTGTGGTGAATTCTGCATCTATCAATATGTAACATTTTTAATGTACGATTTTTAATAAAGAAACAACCCCCCCCCCTTATTTATCCAAAAAGATGTGGCCGCAAATTAAAATTTGAGGCTCTTTTATTTAACCTCTTTCGGCAAATTTGAAAGATTTGGGCGCAAACGCTGTTGCGGCCAGCTTAGTGATTCTGGGATATCCAAAATGTTCGACTAAATTTTTCGGCACATCCTGTTGCATTTTGTTTTCTAATTATGGCCTTAATCCGATTAGAAGTATTGAAGTATGGCATTAATTCAACAAAAATACAGTTATTCAAATATTAAACTCACCATTGAAAAAATTGAGGATGAAACTATTCTCGTCTGTCGTCTCAATAAACACGAGGTGTGCTCCATCTTCTTCGCAATAAATCTTGGCTTGGTCCCGAACAATAACGTAATCACTCACGTAATAGCAAGAAGAATTGAATTTGGTAACCACATTGACACAAACAGGATCTGTAGTCAGGGGGGGGGGGGGAACAATGGTAATTTGGACTAGGAGAATGTAATTAGTGTTTCTGTAAAGCGCTTCATAATTGTTTTGTTAATTAATTTATCAATTTTGTTATTTATTCATTTAGTTATTCATTTATATTTTACATTAATTTGATATAATAATAGACTCAATAAAATACATTGTGATTATTTTTGCTTAGAGGAGTAAATTCGTACATAAACCATAGTGCGATTATAACTCCAAAACTTTAATGATATTGGCAGCTTAGGGGGAGGGGGCATTTTCGCGATGTTACAGTACGATTTATCACGAGCTATTAGCGTCCAACCTGCTTCCACGTTGGGGTGATTTATCTCTTAATAAATCAGGTTTGTCAAGGGTATGGAGAAGATAACCCCGCTCCGCCATTCATGTCACCTTTAAGATTGGTCTATCTATTGTAGACCTGGTACAATGCAAATTCATTTACTACATTGAATCCGTACCCATTGCGTGTGAGAGACAATATAGGTCTTCAAAGGTTGTAATACATCGTGCTAACATCGTAAAATAACATCGTCAAGTGGTACGACGAGTGGTACGACGTTTAAAGTGCGAGTGTCAATGCAGGGAGGGGAGGTCGGGGGGGGGGGGGTGCGGACGCTCAGATATATAGGCCTCTACACACGTACTGTACCTGTTTCATTCCCTTCACATAAGGCCCAATATTTACGATCGCATCCTTGATCATTCCAGAGATGTGTAGAATCTGCTTTCATACGAATACAGTCTGAACCATCATCATTGGGTCCACGTTTGGCGTCGGAATCCCAAAAAGTAAAGGTTAAAGGTGACCCGTCCATCCAATTGAAGTTCTCGTTTTCGTTCTTTTCTTCCATGCCAATCCAATAGTCGAGTGTCTTGTTCTCCGCGAGCGCAAGGGAACGGATGAATTCGTCTTCTTCCAAAGACGTGATCTCGACCAATCGGGATCCGAGATCTAAGCATTTTCTCTGAGCAATGTCCCGTATTTTTAGAGTCGTTGATTGGACGTGATAGCATGATGAGCTCCAATGATGGAATCCATCGGGACAGAGTGCTGCACGTCAAAGAAACAGAGTGACAGTAATACCAAATCAAGAGCGGAGAAAAAGAGCGTGAATATATACAAAATATATATATTTAGTGAGAAATGAGAGAATAATTATTAATGTAAAATAAAGCACTATCCTTATCTAAATTCCTTTTTTTCTTTTCTCAAAAGAAGTCAAAATAGTATATTTATCTTTTAGAGATCCACCACAGTTGTTTGCACTTTCAAAATATTTCATGTAATGCATTTTCAGAAGTTACTTGTAAATACTTACCTTTAACTGTAATTAAAAAATAAAAAAAATAATGTTTTAAAAAGCACCATTATATTTTGCCTAACGTAATATAATGTACAGGTCAACACATGTCATAATCCTCCATTAGATCGAAAACTTTTCTATATTTCGTCGCTGTTTTCACGAAGTGATGGTAGTGAACAAAAATTGCATTCACTTTGCGTTACGATTTTCCTCACTACCGTCACTTCGTGAAAACGCAGTTTCTTATTTCACACTTTTGCATCTATTACAATTAATCAAGTTTATTTGTTTTTTTACTCTTGTTAAATATCATTTTCATGTTAAAAGCCCAATATATCTGTTCTTTCTTGCTTATTATATTACTCAATTAACCAATTAATAAATATGTTAATCCAGCTCATATACAGGTATACTTACTGTTGTTTGAATGTTGATTTGCATTAGCGTGACTTGTGTTTAATGCCAAAAGGATAAGCAATATCTGAAAATAAAAATAAAAAGAATGGCCACAGAAGTTTTTGATTATTAATCAGTTTTGCAACATGCTCAGTATAATAATGCTAAAGTCGAGTATGAAATTCGATATGCATATCAACATGGTAATGGATTGATGGGGAGCCGGAGCCCTACATAATTATGGGACTCTTAATATTTAATGTAAAATTGAATTATTTTGTTCCAGAATAATTGCTCTCATAATACTGATATAATAATGACATTTACTTACTTCATACATGTACATTGTACTTGCACGTGATACATATGATGAAAGATATCAGTAAAACAAAAACGAATTCGCATACTGTGTAGCAGAGTAATATTATATATGTAAAGTAACTAGAGACATCTTAGATGTATTAGGCCCTTTAAAAACTCTTCACAACAACAATAAAAACAACAACCATGATAATAATAACAATAATGATGATAATGATAAAGAAAATAGAATTAAAAAGTAATAACAATTATAATAATAAGAAGAATGATAACATCGAAAATAAAAATTGTAATAATAAAAACAACAATGATGATGATAATAATAATACTAATAATACTAATGATAATAGTAGTAATGATAATAATAATACGATGATGATGATGATAATTCAAGATTCAAGATTCAAATGAGGTTTTATTCACGACTTGGCAAAAAGTCCAAAGACTAAAAATGCAAGTTTACGTCAAACATACAATCATATAAAAAGAAGCATTCAAAAACATATATTTATATATATATATATATATATAAAGAAAAGATAGCAAATGGGAAAGAAAAACAAAATATACATACAAATTAATAAATGTTTACATCAAAACATCAAAGCGGTATACAAAAAAAAAATCCAAAAAAAAAAAAATCCAAAAAAAAAATCCAAAAAAATTGTAGTAATAATTTAATGATGATGACATTTGATATGATTAGATGTTACCGAGCAGAAGCTGTAAGGCGTAGGATTCTGTTTGATCTAGATGAGAGGGGCAAGTTGAAATTTAAACGTGATGTATATGCATATTCCTTGTTGTCATGTTGTCAGAATAGAATCACATTTAGACTATTACTGTAAACAAGTCTCAAATTAAATACTACTACAAATGAAATCTTACAAAATGTAAATTTGTATTGTACCTATGTGTGTCTTTTTAACTCAATTACCAGGACAATGTCTCAACAAATTAAAAACGTCTCTAAATCAGTCCGGTACTAGTTGCGTAGTTTAGGATTCATACGGATATACCTAACTCGCAGTGTCACAGAGAAGATTACATATGCTTTGATTGTTGACTTTTGAAATGCTCTTTCGTTTAACTCAGCTTGTACCTATTACACACATTATAGAATGCTGCTGTTTGTATAGTGACCATCTCCAACAACCACAGTCACATCACACCAGTTCAATTGGTTTCCCATTACTGAACACATTGTTTTCAAAATTCTCTTGTATCCATTTCACCTTAAAAAACAATCTTTATTTCATTCATCATAAAAGCATTATAAAAAACATATCAAATACAAAATATAGTGTACAAGTTAAAGAAACACATTTACAATAAATACAACAACAACAAAAATATGATATGAATGTGGAGACAGCTAAGAAAGCCAAAGGCTTTATTGGTGCTGCCACCGAAACCATGTGTCCATGGCTCCACTTTACAGTACAATATTTATTAAAGAAATCATTACATTCCGTCCAGATCTTTACGCTCTCAAAACTCTGGATTTATTGTACTTCCTATAAGGTCAGAGGGGAAAAGATTTGTGTGTAGGCAGGGTCGTCGCTGTCTCCCTTGAGAGAGTCGTAATAGCAGATCAGTTGAAGTGTTACAAATCTTTAAACGTATCTGTTTATTTTGTTCAAGTTCTATTTTACCTCGGTTCCTTTGTTAATAATGCAGATGCTTTTATGTGATCTCTTTATTTTTATTTTTATTTTTTTCACAAGTTCGCCTTGAGCATTTGATTTCAGGTTAATTCAGTGCAATACAAATCTCATATATTATTATTATTACTAGTTTGATGGAAACACATAATTTAGAGGAAGAGCTTCGAGACTTTGAAAAACGAGCCTGAGAAAATGCAATAATTCGTAATGATGATATATGACCAAAGAAGAAAGAGAGCAGTTACAATATTTCCTGAATCAAAACATATCAAATTTACTCACATTTTTCATCCAAAAAACAGACATCGTTCATTTGTATTCCAGTAATTTCAACTTAGAGATAGTTGCCAAAGTGTCAGGCACCTTCATTCGGACCAAACAAGTCAGGATCCACCAACAGTAACGGGAAAACGGTCTCACTTGCCTACGGTATCTTTCAAAGAATCAGATAATCGTCGAGAGGTATCCTTAAACGTTATACACACAGTAGTGAAAGGAGGTCGAGTATCACGAATGCTGATTAATGATTTACAAGCGTTGTGGTTTTTTATTGATTAGCAGTCATATATTCAAACATGATATTGATGTCGATGCTGACGAAACACACTCTCTGTCAATATACATGTAAACTCAGAAGCAGACGCGGTTCTGAATCAATGTTGGGGTGGGGACGAGGGGGGTTCTTTTGTCATTTTCTATATGCCACCCTAAAATAAATGTATAATCACAACACCTTTTCTTGGTTTGGGGGTGGGGCTTTAATCATCAGCCCCCTGTAGATCCGATGCGGCTTGAATCAATAGCAGACATTGTCTATCAAATCAATGTATGGTTCATTTATATCGAAAACAATGGGATATTCCCGAGTTTTATTAACGATCGCTAATCTATTGCCTTTATATAAAACTAAGGGCAATGATTGGAGGACGCAGAAGCAATTAGATGGATAATTGGATCTGATTATTCAATATAAAATCGTCCACGGGTCTATGATCGGCATGCATGAGAGTGGGGGGGGGGGGGGAGGGGCGTTTCATGAAAACAATTAATCGGTGGTTTCATCGACTAATATTATTTTTACCGACAATTTATTGGCACCGACTATTTTCTAGGCCTCAGATTGGTCAAATTTTGTCAGCACTGACAGTCGTCTGTGGACAAAATATGTTGATGAAACGCCCCCCCCCCCGATTTTTCGCCATATTGTAAGAGAACGTATCTGTTTGTTGTTCAATATTGGTCCATTATTGTAGGATGTTAAGAATGAATATCATTCTCATCATATTAATGGTACCATTGTTGCTATGTTTGTCCTACCTAACAACGCGTAATGTATTAAATTCATATTCCGACTTTTGAAATACAATTATCCGTAACAGGGAAATAACAGAGAAAGAGAGAGAGAGAGAGAGAGAAAGAGAGAGAGAGAGAGAGAGAGAGAGAGAGAAAGAGAGTGAGAGAGAGAGAGAGAGAGAGAGAGAAAGAGAGAGGTTGTTAGAGAAAGGGCGATAGATACAGCTAACAACTAAATTATTCACAGCCCTTACCAAATTTCGTAATTGTTCAAGTATGTGAACAAAAATTGATTTGTTCCTATGTATGTTTCATGAGAATGTGACATTATTAAAGCTTACATCTAAAATAATTCAACAAAGGCACTATTTCAACCAGTCATAATTCCTTCTTGAGTTACGGAAAACACATACAAACAAAACTTTTGGTTGTTGCTTTGTACGAGGGGTATGAATAATTGAGTTCATCACTGAATACCGCGACGGTCATGATGGTAGCATTACTGCGATGGTTGTGGTATTCTCATGAAATCGCAAAGTTCGAAATGCTATTTAAAATCATGTCTGTGACATGAAATTTTAAACTCGCGTTTCGTGTTTTTCTTCCCTTTTTTGATGTATGTCTATTTATGTCTATATATTCTATGTCATGACTTGTTGTATCTCACAGACATCGATCAACACAGATTCATCACTGTCTATAGTGATGCCACGTAGGCATAACAAAGGCGGCGTAGTATCACATATTTTGACTCTAGTCTCTCATATTCACGACAGGAAAGTGTGGAAGGACAAAAAGCATCAATATTTTTTTATCTCGTAAAAGCCATGCAAGAAGAATTAGAAAAAAGAAGAAGAAGAAGAAAAAGAAAATTTTGTTTGCCCCTTCCCTTTGTATTTTTCTTGTAATCGATCTTTCATCATGTCTGTATGTTTTAATGTTTCTTATGGAGAATGAATGAAATAAATGAAATGAAATGAAATGAAGAAGAAGAAGAAGAGGAAAAGAAAAAGAAGGAGAAGAAGAGAAGAAGAAGAAGAAGTGGAAGGAGGAGGAGGAGAAGAAGAAGAAGAAGAGGAAAAGAAAAAGAAGGAGAAGGAGAAGAAGGAGAAGAAGAAGAAGAAGTGGAAGGAGGAGGAGGAGAAGAAGAAGAAGAAGAGGGAAAAGAAAAAGAAGGAGAAGGAGAAGAAGGAGAAGAAGAAGAAGAAGTGGAAGGAGGAGGAGGAGAAGAAGGAGAAGACGAAGGAGAAGAGAAACAGAAAAAGAAGTCCGATAGTTATATTCATATTCGTGTTCACATCGTTACCTCTTTAGTTTCTCTCATTAATTTTATCTTAATTTCCTTTTTATCTCTCTCTCTTTCTCTCTCTCTCTCTTTCTCTCTCTCTTTTTTGTTTTTTCTCTCTCCCTCTCTATCCCTTCACCTTTCTATGGTACTGCTGATATCGTTCTATCTGGAATACTATGAAAACAGTGTGAATACAAATAAGAAAGTGCTCGCTTCTTTCATTCACTCTTCGTCCATTATATTTCCTTCTTTAGCATGTTTTACTATTTGTTTCCTTCTCTAATATCCTTTCTCCTCCTTTCTTTCTCTCCATTCTGTCTCATCATCTTATACTTCTCCTTGCTCACCTTCGTCCTTCTTTCTCTTATCTTTGAGGGTGCACCTTTGCCCTATTTTAGGAGAGCTGCTATTGCACCATTTGAAATGGAGAGCTGAATTTATAATGTGTATTTTCTTTCAATTAATGGATCGTATTGTAAGGCAGAGTGGTTGGTAAACTGAAACCTGTCAATATACAGTGTGTCCCGAAAAAAACTATACACTTTTGAAATGGCTGCCGAATAACAAATATATGATTCTAGGGGGAAAAGTTTTATATGTATGGAAAGCTCATAAACTCAACTTTCATATGACACCAAAAAGTTTGAAAATAATTCATGCTTGGGTGAGTACTGGTCACTTTTGTAAAGGGTATGGAAATTAGGTTGCGCAGGAATTAGCCTTCCAATTTGTGAGAGGTAAATCCTTTGAGCTTACCGAATTGAGGGTGATTATGATACATTCATGATTTGCTGAGTGAATTTCATGGTTTATTGAACCAAACTTTTATGCACGGAACAGGAATTTATTTTTCTATTGTAGCATTGTAACTTTCCCTGGTAGACTCAGTGGTGTGTTCATGAGAGTCCGGATGGGGTGATGGTACATGTTGCTAATTTCCATGTTACAAACTGTTATTTTTACATTTGTGACTTTGAATAAAAACCTTCACCCCACATTTCAGTTAACCATTTACCTGAAGAATAAGTAGC